>LPNX011126965.1:596485-649253 GCA_001517045.1 Pseudotsuga menziesii | reverse complement strand
TCTGACACCTCTTCATTTATCAGCATGCGTGGAAAAACCGGCCTTCGAAATAGCAAACGCAAATAACGGTAGAAAACCCAGGGCTTAAACATGACGGACAGCTCGAGTATCAGTGTCATAATAGCACACTGACTTCGCGATATGTGAGATAAGATACATGCTGCACCAAAAATCAATCCGGTGATAGCCACAATATATGCATTCATATCATAGATTCGGTATCTTGTAAAGGTGGCGGAAGTTATAATATAACCACAAAATTTGCACTTGAACCTTTGAACAACGACCATATGGAATTCAATCAAGATCAACAATAGCTCACAAACTTAGGATAAGGAGCATGAGACATAGGTCTAGGCTCTGTCGAATTTATAAACATTAAACCTTTGACAACTATTGCTTGAACAATCATATGAAAACCATAATTAATAAGACCTTGCAAATCATCGTGGTAACGAAATCAATACAATGAACCCCTAATATTTTTGGTATAATATACATGACTAGGGTTACAAAGTATGAACAGAAATCATTAAGAGTCATGCTTTAAAAACCTTCAACACAATAAATTTAACATAATGGTCTCATTAATCCAATAGAGTTTGCAAAGGTCATTGTTAAAACTGAATTTCAACAAATCAGTAGCTCAATAGAAACCACCATATCAGTAGCTAAAAGTTCATTAAATTTGTCCTTGTATATTTTAACCATTTCATCAAACAAAATGGAATTTTGCTTGATGAAATAATGATTTTTACAAGGCTGTTGAGCAGGGGCACAACACCGCCAAAATGGCAGCTTTTCCTGTAGTTGCGGGACTCTGCTCCAACAGTCCCCTAACACTTACTTGTGGCTCATCCCCGAGCCACTACCAACAGGCTTCTCCTGTTGTAGCTTCTCATTGGCTTCCTGCGATGTGCGTTGAAGCTTGTCCCGAAGTCCTGCGACTTCGTTCTCCATAGCTGCGACACGCTCTTTATAGTTTCTGTAACTTAGTTCGTTGGGCTCTCTTATCTTTCCTTCCCTCAGTCATGCTCTCGCTCTTGTCGCTTGCGAGACCTTTTAAGGATATTCAGGTTTTGAGAAGTCTTTCACAGATATCCTTTCCTCTTTATCTGGGTTAGAACTTTTATCACAAGGAAAATCTGTATCTTCCAGCCTTCTCAAACATTTCATTCAGTTTGGAGCCTACTTATGCGAAAGGTATACAAACCAGGAATTCCATTCCAGAAACAAGCCTTTGTCTGCATCTTGAAGTTCTGCTTGTTTGGTTTGTTTTCCCTTTCACTTTTCTTCTCAGCAACTTGCTCCAGGTATTCACGCTGCTTAGGTTCCGCATATTTTCGTTCTTGACCTTTGGAACCTTTTGCTCTTATCTTAGTTGATGAGATAGGTCATCTCCCTTCTCCCGTTGCCGCCTTTTTCTCATTTTTACTTTCTTCCTGGCTGGAGATTTCTTCTCATCATTCCTCCGCTCTGCTTTCTTATCTTCAGTGATCGGCTCAGCTTTCTTCTTCTCTTCAACAGAGACTTTGATGACATCTTCTACATCCTGCGCTTGATTCCTCATCCTTGGAAATTGTCTGACCTGTGATGTTCCTAATTTCACAACCCTGGGCAGCGTCGCCATTGCGGACATACGGCCACCATGCTCGAAGCGTCTTAGAATGTCTTCTAAAGGTTCCTCCTCGGACAGAACCCACTCGGTGTTATGCTTTGGATTGGAAATGGCTACAAACTAGGGAAATCACAGCACTCTGTAACGGAATTAGCTCTGCACGGGGAAACCTTAACAATGCACTCTATAGCTCTCGGATCTTTGCAATTGTAACCCTCTCGAATGAATAATTTCTGCTTTTATGCCGAAGGCGACAATCCCAGACGCAACGGTCATCTAGGCTGAACCCGTCGGTCGTATTAATTGCATGGACGAGACCACACCCGTCATCTCGATCCTCAATAAATGATGAAATCCGATCAATTTCCCTTGAAGCGTGTGTATGTAGACGCTGGTCTCGTCGAAGATTTGCTAAATCTGGACAATTGATTATGTTGTTTCCAAATCTATGGTAAGGTATACCGGTCATTTCTTCATTAACTACCTGTCAGAAGGCAACTTGACTAGCCCTCTGTCTCGTTACAAAAACTGGGTACGTGGCACGGAGAAAGATCACGTTGCTGTGATGCCACACCGCATCACTTGCTCAAAACAAACTTAAGCGCTTTTTTTTTTTTCAAAATGAACCGTCCTTATGCGATTCCTGATACTTAGAATACCTGCCGGTGTAGACTAATTCCCGGTGCGATGCCTCCTTTCAACTACACTGGACATCTGCACCCCTTGCGACTAGGAGTTAGGGCTGAGAGGTGGAGTGGCTGTCACTATAAAGCTTAAGCCTACTGCCATTGATCATCGTGGGAAGAAGCTCCCCATTCAGTTTGATGAGCTGAACGGCTCCTCTCTCTGTAACTTGCTGTATCTGATACGGCCCCAACCAATGCATCTTGAACTTCCCTGAAAACTTAAGAAATTTACTGTCATAGAGGAGTACTAGGTCTCCGATCTGAAGAGTCTTACTCTTAATGTGTCTGTCGTGCCAAGCTTTTTCTCGTTCCTTCTGCACTTTCTGATGGAATCCAGCGATGAATCTGTCTTCCTCTAAGGAAAGCAGTTGTGCTAGCCTCTCATGCACCGTGTCTATATCAGCCATTCCAGTGATCTGAGCAATTATTAAACTGGGAAGAATATACTCCATAGGCATAACAACCTCCTGTCCATACACCAAGCTGAAAGGTGTGTGTCCTGTAAGTTTCTTGCATGTAGTCCTATACGCCCATAATACAGCGTTAACTCTGAGGTCCCAATCATTCATTTCGTTGTTGCAGATCTTAGTAAGAGCATTTTCTAAAATCTTGTTAAAGGCCTCCACCGTACCATTAGCTTGTGGGTGGTAGGGAGTGCTCTTATGGTGCTGTGTCTGGAATTCTTTCGTCAAGGCCTCAATGGTGCGATTCAAGAAGTGTGTGCCTTGATCGCTCATCAAAATTATTGGGCATCCAAATCTAGTGATAATGTTTTCAAAAATGAACTGTGCAGCTGTAGCAGGATCACAATTTCTTACTGCTTTGGCCTCTTCCCACCTGGTGAGGTACTCTGTTCTAGTGATGATATATCTCGCACCAGTTCGTTTTCCTAGTGGGTTGATAGGAACCACAAAGTCTATAGCCCACTTGTCAAATACACGCAACGTAACCTGCGGTCGCAGTGGCATTTCATCTCGTCGTGAATGTTTTCCTACCCTCTAGCAGATATCGCAGCATCTGCAAAAGTCCTTAGTGTCTTTGTGTAACGTAGGCCACCATAATCCTGCAGCTAGGATTTTTTGCGCAGTCGGCTTTCCTGCGAAATGACCTCCTGCGGTACCTGAATGTGCTTCTCTGATAATAGCATCTTTTTCATGCGGCATCACACATCTGCGCAGGACTTCATCTGGACCTAACTTATATAACTGTCCTGCGATCAGGGTGAAGTCTGCTGCTTTAACAACCAACTGCCTCTTTTGATGCTTGGTAAACTCCTCAGGTGCCCTTCCTTTGGTGAGAAAGTGAATGATATCAACATAGTACTCATCTGTGATCTGGATAGAAAACAACTGCACATCTGGCAAATTGTCCTCTAGATTACTTGGCTCTTCTCCTGAGTCTATTCGCGACAGATGATCAGGTCCGGCATTCAATCTTCCTGGTTTGACAATGATTTCAAAATCATACTCCTGAAAGAGGAGTAACCATCTACAGATTCTTCCCCCTAACACTGGCTTATTGACCAGATACTTCAATGCGGAATGGTCAGTAAACATCTTGAACGAGGCACCCAACAGGTAGTTCCTGAACTTCTGCAGCGCATACACCATAGCTAAGCCTTCTGTTTCTGTCGTGATGTAGTTATTTTCTGCTGTCGATAGCTTTCTGCTCGAGTATGCGATAGGATGATCGATACCTCCTCCTGGTTGCGTTAAAACAACCCCTAGTGCAATGCCAGATGCATCCACATGTACGTGAAATGGCTTAGTACAGTCTGGAAATACTAAGATGGGTGCTGTAACCATCTTCTCTTTAAGTGTGTTTAGACTCTGTTGGCATTCCTCATTCCATAGGAATTTTACATCTTTCTTTAACAGTTTTTCCATCGGTGCTGTAATCTTTGCGTATCCCTTGATGAATTTTCTGTAGTACCCGGTATGACCAAGTACTGTCCTCAATTGTTTGACTGAGTTGGGTGCTAGGAGATTTACAATGATGGCAATCTTTGCAGGATCTACCATCAAGCCTTGCCTGCAGACAATGTGACCCAACAAAATACTGAAGGGCGCACAGAATATACATTTTTTCAAGTTCAGAGAAATCTGGTACTGCCTACATTTCTCTAACATCAGTCTTAAATCTCCTATGTGCTTGTCAATTAATCCAAATACAGTCCAATCATCAAAATAAACTTCTAGGAATTTATAGATGTATTCTTTAAATACAGCAACTACTACTCTAGAAAAGATAGCTGGTGCATTCTTAAGACCAAAGGGCATTACCGTATATTGGAATGAGCCCCATTCTGTTGCAAAAGTGGTCTTATGTCGATCTTCTGGATGGATTCTGATCTGGTGATAGCCTGAAAAGCCATCAGTGAAGGAGTAGACCTCCTGTCCTCCCACATTGTCTAATACTTCATCAGTGAAAGGTGTCAGAAATGGATCATGAAGCGATGCATCGTTGAGTTTACATAAGTCGACACAGATCCTGATGTCTCCTTTGGTTTTCTTTTCTTGCACGACCATGGGACTAACCCATTCGCTCTCTTTTATGGGCTCAATGATGCCTACTGCTAGCATCTTATCGATCTCATCCTTAACTTTTTCTTTGTAGTGCGGATTTAATCTATATGGACGCTGCTTGACTAGTCTAGCATCCCCTTTTAATGGTATCCTCATTACTCCCAAGTCTTCGACTATTCCCTTCATCTCTGTGAACTTGGTGGGAAATAGAACCTGATAGTCATGTAGCAAGTCTGCAATCTGTCTGACTGTTTCATCGGTCCAATAGTCTCCAATAGAGGTAAACTTTGGTTCTGTGTCTGTGCCAATATTGATCTTTTTAATCTTGATCGGCTCTGTGATTGCTGGAATCTGTAGCTTCGGTCCATCAACATCGCGAGTCGCTTCTGACTTCGGAATGTTGATGTTGCGAGGATCCTCATCCTCCTCCTCTGGTTCTGATGCAAAATTATAACATTCTAGCGCATCTTCTAACTGGATAGCCCACTCAGGTTGAGCATGTACTGATAGAGTACAATCCTCAAATATCTTAATCTTTATTACATCTAGGGCCTGATCAACATTTGGATACTCAGATTCAAAAGCGAAGGTAAGTAGAAAGATGTCTATTAGAAGTGGCCATGTAGTCGTTCCCTTGCACAATTCAGTCTCTGTGTACCAGTTCCGTGGAACTGTGTCCAAAGTGTGAATGAATCGGTGAATCCAATCATTCTCAGGAATGTCCGACCAATTCTGTTCACATGTCTGAATATGTGACCTGGGGTCACTTTCTCCTGTGTATCTTTGCTGGACATACTCTCTGTCGGTAGAGAATCTGATCGCCATCAATCTCTTAAGGTCATCCCATGATGCGATATTCTCTTTATGTGCATACCACCATCTTGCAGGTGTGGCTCGTACTGCAAGGTCCATAGCTGCGATCCTCTACTCGTGACGGATTTGTTGTTCAAACTGCATGAGAAAGTCCTGGATATCTGTTAGATCATGAAATGATGGAATCTCATTAACCTCTGCGCCAATCCATCGTAGTGACTTAGTCATGTATGCACATCTGCGCGCTGATACTTCGTAAAGTCTGTTCTACCAGTTCTCTAAACCAACATCCGAATCCAATGCGCATGAGCTATCACATCGCCAACTAATGTTCCCTTCTGCGGTTGGATTGATGTAGTCGCTCTGGTTCGCAGTCATCTGATAGAGACTGTCCATGTTACGTGCCTCTTCCTCTGCTCGGATAGGTTCAATGTATGTAGGACCCTGAAGAGGATCTAATGGTGCGGTGGCCCAGATCTGCACGTCCTCAAAGGTCATTTGTCTTCTCTTTAAGTCGATAACGGCCATGTTACCGATCACCCAATCAATGCCTAGTAGTGCTGGATATGGTCTACTATCGCCAATGATTTCTATAAATTCAAAGTCCGCAGAGCTACGAACTCCGTCAATGTCAACTGGCACCTGTGATAATCGACCCAGGGGTGATACCCTCTGTTGATTAGCTAATCTGAGATGGATAGGCGATCTGACTAACTTAGGGCTACCCATCTGTTCCCATGTCTGCTTAGTCAGAACATTTACCTCTGATCCTAGATCTAAGATCACCTCTTCCATTTCAAATTCTCCAACCTGTGCTGTGAGTCGCATCTCTCTTCCTGTTCTTGTATGTCCCATAATATTATGAACAACACGATGTGCACTACTCACGGAAGAAGATGGTTGGCATTGATCTATAATGTGCTGAAGTTCTCCAATAGCTTGCTCATTTCTCACGAGTTTTAAACAGCTCCGCGGGAAGGATTGTACACTTCCTGTCAACTCGTCCTCGTCGCATGTGCCCAATGTGGTAGCCTGCGATATCTGTACAGGGCTAATGCCACAAGGTGCTTGCTGCGGTATGCCCCTAGACGGTGGTACCTGCGATCCTAATTGCATAGGGTCATCAAAGAAAGTCTTAGCTTCCTGAAATGTCTGTTTATTCTTCTATAGGTCAAGTGGTGTTGCTTTGTTAGGAGCTTTACGCACCCACTCCTGACCTGTGGTCTTTTCAGTAACCTGTGATGTCCCATTGGTGGAAGCACCGCTGCGCGTCACAATGTTGACTCTTGGTTCTAGTTCTTCTTGCTCAGCAGCAATAAGCTGGATGTTCTGGTGTACTGGTGGCTTAGGTTCTCTGATCTTAACTATCAAGGTAAGATAGTCTTCTATAGCGTGATCGTAAGATTTGCAATAGTTACATGTGGTGGTAGGGCTTTGACAGTCCCTAGCATAATGTCCTACAACTCCACAGTTGTAACAAGTAACTGGTCTGCGACCACGGCCAAAGCCTCTGAATCCTCCTCGTCCTCTGAATCCTCCTCCACGATCACCATAAGCCGGATCATGTTGTGGTCCTGCTGCTGGACCCTGTGTTTATGATTGGACTCTGTACAAGTCTTGCTTGCTTCCGACCATGAGATCATAGGCTCGGCAATCGTGTTCATCATGGCCTACGGACTTGCAGAAGACGCAGTATAAGTTCTTAGGTGTCTGCACGTACTTCTGAAGTAGAGGGAACTGGTGAGGTAGGTGTCCTCTTTTTTTTCATATTTCACACCACGACCCGTGGGTCTGTGGTAAGGGGTTAGGAGCCCCAGTTGCTATATATTCTACAAAGACTGGACAGTTATCTTTAGTATGGTCTTGTGCTTTACACTTTACGCACCATATGTCTTGCGCAACCTCTTTCCCTTTCTTAAGCTCATGCATCTGTATCGTGAGATTAGCCAACTGGTTTTGCAGATTAGTCATACATGTGCTGGTTTCAGCTAGAGGTGAAGCCTCTAGTTTCATCGCCATCTCCAACGCGTCGTCCTGCGTCTGGATTTTCTGCTGCATTAATGGTAGTCTGATGTGAGGGAGCAGCGCTGCAATAAACCATTCCTTATGCTGCTCCGACGCAAACTCAAAGCTGACTTGGTCTATAAGGGCTTTAAATTTCTGATCGAATTCCCACACTGACTCTGTAGGTAACTGTTTGATGTCTTTAAGCTCTGTAATGCACTGTGACTCAAACTTAGGTTTCTTAAACTCTTTAATCATGGTGGTCCTGACCTGGACAAGTGTTCTGGGTACCGCTGAGGTATACTTCATATACCATGTTAAGGCTCGTTCTCTTAGTGTGGTGACCAACTGTACAAGTTTAATATTATCATCATTGATTGCTTTAATGGTCCACACGGCTTCACATAGAAACCAGTGCTGCTCTGGGTCCTCTGCCCCTGTACCCTTAAAGATAGGTAGCTTCATATCATCCCCCATTCTATTTTTGCGTGGTGGATGTTGATTTACTGTGTTACTACCACTCGGTGGTGTAGGTGGAGGTGATGTAGCGGTAGTATGTACTGTCTGCAAGCTACTAGATGGAGTTCCTACGGGATTGTTTTGAGTCCCGATATGTTTTTGTGGGGTATAAGGGTGGTAAGAGATACCCCCTTCTGTTCTTTCTGTATGGTTATGACTCTGTTGTCTAGTACTATCTGAACTATCTTCAAATATGGGAGATCTGAAATCTACTTTGTATTTCTTTCCACTACATGTACGTCCAATGTCATCAAAATCACTTTCAAACTCTTGTGACATTACTATCTTTACTTATTCATCTGAAACTAGATCCATTGTTCTTTTTTCATGTAATAACATCTTAATGGACAAGTTTAAAGATTTTAGGTACTTACCGCGATATCCTTTGAAGAAGTACCGCTCAGCCTCGCTGAAGCTTTTTCTTTGTTCAACTGCAAACTCTGTGACGAAGCCTTCTAGCACACTCGCAAGCCAGAAGTCTACTGTCCTCGTAATGGGATTATCAAGGTTCTTCACAATCTGAATCAACTCCGGTGTCCAGACAATGTTTTTTTTCTTCTTGAATATGCTCGTATCAGTCAACTTTGATAGCCAGTCGTAAAGCTCGTTTCCAAAGGTCGCAAAAAATATCGCATGCAGGTCTGTAATGATATGTTTTTGTAACCAGTCCTCTGTAATCAGTCTAGGACTCTTGTTCTCTCATTCGGCAAACTCTTTCTCTGTAGACGCAACCCACTTGTTGAGTTCGTCTCTAGTAGGACGCCACCAGAACATCAGTGCTCAGTTTGTTCAAAACCGGCAACGGAACCATTTGTTGGTCGCTGGGCAGACCCGGGTTTACTATAATGAACCAACAACACCCCTAGCTCACTGGCCCTTTCGGCAACAGACCGCGGAGTGACCTGAAGTCTCATCCGAAGTGATCCTAATGGGTTGGCCAAAGACTCAAGTGTCTCGACCAGGTTCTATATAGCGTCCTATGTGCGTCTCGCAACTCTTCTTAGCCTGCGAGATGTCTCTCTCCTCTCTGCGATGCGCAGCTTCCTCTTACTCGCAATGACTCTAACCCTTATCGCATCGCCGCGTCGTGGGCAACACGTAACTTTCTCCTACGCTTGATCCTCAACCCGCGGTACCGCACACCCCAGCTCCTCTGATAGTGCGATATCGCCTCCCTGCGATATCCTACCGCCGCGACTCAACGTACCTAGCGTACTGGTGTTCAACTTATAGGACTCAACGCGCAAGGCTGTTTTACACTGCGGCTCTTAACTGTCTCAAGTGAAACTTAGACAAACTCTTATACAGAATACTTAAAGATTTCAACTTGTATCTATCCTTTAAATATGTTGTGAACTGAATAACACATACATATATTAACTGTAAGCAAAGTTCATGTAATGAATGACAGATATAACAAGTAAATACAATCACATGAATCAATCACATAACGCTCTGATTTTACGTGGTTCACTTCCAGGGTAGAAGCTACGTCCACAGAACTGTGTTTCTATATTATAACTTGAGAGAGGTACACAGTTTTGTTGCACCGCATATGCAACTAGAGATCTTATGGGTAACTCCGCACACAGCCTGGAGCCCTTCTCTCTTAGATCTCTTCTCTATATTGCCTTCTTACAATATACTCTCTCTCTCTCTCTCTCTCTCTCTGTGTCAATCCCTGCGGATTGTTACAATACAAAATAACAGTGAACTAATAGACTACTGGACTCTCAGACTCACTAATGTCTGAGTAGCTACTGGCTATCCTAATAGCTCCAGAAGGACTGACTAGCTGGATGGCTTAAAATGCCCAAAATGCCAACCTTTTACAATACAAAATACATCCCTTTATAGGCGGCTCGAAGGTCTCGCCATTACAACACTGTGGGCCTGTCCCAACAGTAACCCAAAACCCTAACTAGTGACAGTCGGCATATTTGTACTTGGGGTAGCCGCTTTCCGTCACACCACTGCTCTCTGCAGTCTTCCATGCTTCCCGGCGCTGACCATGGGTACTATGCATCGCTTTCCTTCTTTTGTCCTTCGTCTTCAATACCTCGGCTTCGTCGCTCCTTTTCCTTTATGAGTGTAGCTGAGCCCTCCTATCTTCGTCGCTGCCTTCAATGCAGTGGTTGAGCTCTCTCTTCTCGGCTGCTCAGGTACTGTCGTCTTTTTTGACTTCTCTGTTTCAACAGTCATGGTTTCCGGCTCTGCTCTGCAGCTACAAACATGCTACGGCTTCGTAGCTTTACTTTATCTCCTCGTCTTCGCCAAACTGTCTATCCGCCAAAATGGCAGCTTTTCCTGTAGCTGTGGGACTCTGCTCCAACATATAGTCATAAATTACTATCACAATCACAATTACAAGTAAAGTGGTTGTGACAGGGTATATAGGTAGCCACTTAATTTTGAATTAAATTCTAACAATAAATGGTAATGATAGAAGGAATGATTAATGAAGCTAAGCGGTCTCATGTGGACATTTTTGATGTTTTAATAAATGGCATTTTTCAAAGGCAATATGTTTCAATTTCTGCTATTTAATCAAAGGTAAGCGTTTTGAAAATGTAAAAAATGCACCTGTAAAAGCCTTCTTCGGAAGAATATTTCTGCTATTTAATCAAACCAGCGTTTTGAAAATGTGAAAAAATGCCGGAGAAAGATGAATTACGTTATTCGAACACAACAAGAAGTACATGGACAGCATTATCACTATTTAACCTATCTATTTGCTTGAAAGTGCAAAGTATCCTCCATATATATGTAACTGGGCGATTAGATATTATTTGGGCATCCCTATGATTTGCCATACAAAATTTGTTTTGAGATCATGTTTGAAAATTTAATTTTTGAAGAAAAGGAGGTCATAACATCCTGAAAGGAAACAATTTTTCACAACTCTGCATTAACTTGGTGTCAAATATATTGGAGTATGAATAAATGGATTCCATCATAACAACGGTTGAACGAGTAATTATAGGAGCGACCTCCTAAACCAAAGAGTGAATAAGGCGATTTATTTATACCAAATTGAATAAGGATTGCCTTTATGGGTTAAGACATATTAACGGTCAGAAAGGGATGTGAAATCACATTCAAATGCGTACACAGAAAGTGATTTGAAATCACAATCAAATGTGTACCCAGTTCACAGTGGCTGGATGAAGGAGGTCCTTCTATCGTTTGAGATTGGTCCAATATTAGGCAACACTTGTACCTCACACATCTGCGCTTGTAGAAATTGGCACAGCCGAATAAACACAGAGCGAAGGGAAAAAATGACGAGAACCCTAATTTTTCATTAAACATATAAAATATTTATACATAAGAAATATTGTTGCCGGAAAATAATGCAGTGCAAGATCATCATATCAACTCGCCCACATTTTGTTCCCTGTTGCAATTGACTAAACTGGATTTAATAATACTTAACCATGCAACAAAGATGCAACACGTCAGTCCAGCCTCTATCTACTACACAACTCTAGGAAAATGTGTTAACCATTACAACAATCCACATAGCAGCATGATTTAATGAGATAGGTGGAAGATATTAACATTGTTGTCCTTCAAAACTTAATTGCAAATACACAAACGGGAGAAATTAATCTCCAACATTCCCCTTAATTTGTACAGCCACATTACACAGAATTTACATATGACATCATATGATTTACAAAATTTGACAATTACATCATTCAACTAACTATGCTGCAACATTTTAAATATTTAATACAGATTTCAAAAATGACTACATGCAAAATTTAGTTTTGCTGTCAATTAATCTTTTGATCTGCAACCTCCAATGTTCAAGCTTTTGAAGTAGATTAAGTTGTTGCACTTGATCCACCAACACATGCAGTTTGCAGCATGTTCAGCTTCATCCTAAGTATTTTCTCTAATTTATCTAACCATCAGCTTTCATCATCATTCAAAACCTTTTGATTTTTATGTTTATACTCAAAATGCATCATTCCCTTCCCTTAAATCATTTGCAATCAAACTGATTTGTCGTAGTGTGAGCATTTTATGTTCCCATTTATCATCTTTGACATTATCGTGGCCAAAGGTTTTTTCCCTTGATGATCAACAAAAAACTATATTTGATTTGTTCAATACTCTGCTTTGAAATGATTTTTTTCATCTTTGTTGCTTCAGTGATGCCACCTAATTCACCATATTTGATAATCATATGCTCTTGCACTTTTTCGGAGTGCACATTTTTCTTCATGTTCTTCACTTCTGATTCACTTGCAGTTTGAAATATTGTGCATGCAACATTTAAAGTCGCATTATCCTCTATAACATTTTCAACTGCAACTATGACAGTCACCACATCTTCTTTTGTTGTTGCTTATCTAGTTTGGCCAATTTTCTTTGTTGTTGCTATGGAAGTCTCTATATGCTCTCCACGACCTTCATTCGTATGAATTATTTCCTCAATCTTAAGCTCGGAATCCACTCCTTTCATCATATCACTAATTACTTCCATCTCCTTTTTTAATTTGTAACATTTCTTCATCATTCAAGAAATTTTCCTAATCATACAATGCTCCTCCATCATTAATTGGAGTATCATAGTCACCGCCGTCCTTTTCATCTTCATCGATGGAATTGATCTTTTTATCTTCAAAAATATTTTGTCCATCTACAACACCTTCATCATCTAACAAGCCTACTTCATCACTGCATTTTTCATCAAGTTCAACAAGAAAGATTTAAACTTCTTCTCTTAAAACATTTGCATGGTTGTATTCTTCTTCCTTTGTACCTGCACAATCATTAACAAACAAATTATTAGGAAAAATCTTATTCTCTTTTCCATTATCATCTGCACCATCCAATATTGTTGCAGATTCTTCTACAAAGCCATCACCAACACTTTTTCCATCATAAGATACACCATTATCATGAATGTATTTTTCACAATAAGCATTGTCATCACAACTTTCTTCCTAGTGTGCAGCAACTGGAAGAGTGCAACCTAATTCATTTCCTAGAACATGAGTGTTGCATTCTATTTCAAACTCATTTTCATGGTCTTCGACTTTTCCAACACCTTCAGGGTGTCTTCTGGGTTCATTGTGCAAACATCAAATTCAATGCATGATTTAAATGCCTTCATTGGCATGTCCTTCAAGGACTCCTCTTCGGAAAATTCTTCTATGTTGTACTCACACTTGCGGAATTTATCATCTTTATCAATTTTTTGCATGTTGACCATTCCATCATATTCACAACCCACTTTGGTGGCATCCAAATTCAAACCTACATCAACTCTGTCATGTCTCCACCCGAATGAGACTACTAGTTAACATTGTTTCACTAACCTACTAGTTCCGTAGGTTGAAGTGGAGGCATCAAATCTTGAAATAAGGGAGCTATG
Organism: Pseudotsuga menziesii; assembly: GCA_001517045.1. NCBI lineage: Eukaryota > Viridiplantae > Streptophyta > Pinopsida > Pinales > Pinaceae > Pseudotsuga > Pseudotsuga menziesii. The sequence continues at coordinate 635,699 of LPNX011126965.1, read as the reverse complement.
GGACCTAAGAGAACCTTAGTTTACCATCTACACATTATATTGGGTCATATAAATAATAAATATGATGAAAATAAAGTGGCATTGATCATGATCAAGACACTTGGAGGTTCATAGAGACCTTGGGTGGCTAGATTCCTCCTTACATTTGTCATGACCTAACCCCAAATTCAAAATTATGAGGAATGGAACATTCTTGGAAGGTGAAGAGGTGTCAAGTAACATGTCATGAGCCCAAGTATTGGAATGGGTGAAGAGGAGTAACTCCCCCTGGAAGAGGAAGAGACTAGGAAGAAACTATGTGCCACTTGGAGAGAGATTCCATGCGTTTTATGACAACAATGATGGAAGATTCTATGAAAAATCAGACCTAATTGTAGACCTATGACAATCTGACATGTCAGGGATAAAAATAGCCACCAAGAGGGCGCACTTGGAGGGCGGTGGCAGCAATGTGAATTTGGAGGAAGTGAGGGATGAGGAGAAGGACAAGTGCCATAGGGGTTACTAAACATCACTGATGAGTTGGAGGAATCCTATGGGAAGGAATTCAACCTTGGATAACCTTATGAAATTTATAAAAATATGTCATGAGGAAGGAGAATGTAGTCTTATCATTTGAAAATTTTCCTTTGGCATTTTGGAAAGTACTAGCTTGTCCATTGCATGGTGAGTTTTCACTCTCTCTGCTAGTGAGCCAATTTCGAAGGGGTTAGATTATAATACAAATTGAATGTTGCAGAGGCCACCTTGACCTCTTATTTGGATCTTAATGGTGTGTTGTTATTGAATATAGGATGCTAATACAGTTCGAGATCTACCTCTTTCCCCATCATTCCCTACCTCTCAATTCCCATGTTTCGACATGAAGGTGCACTAGTGTGAATGTTGCTTGCGCTTCATTGAGTTAAGTTGATTCCCAATCATGGGTGAATTATGTTTGGATATGTAATATGTTCCTCGTACTCTCTGTAAGTCGAATTAGTAGAAATACATATACAAAAATGTCCACATTTCCAAGCTATGGTTTGACAAGTTTCCATGTATTGGTTTCCATTTCAAAGGAGTTGTGTATATTATTTGTGTTGAGGAGTTTCTATGATGTTAAATGTTTTTTATTAGGATATTTATGTGTTGTTGATGGTCTATAATACTCATGCCATGTATAGAATCATTTCATGTTCATTTTATGAGTCGAAGTTAAGCTATCACTGTCATATCCCTTAAGCAATAACACTGAAAATATGCATTCAAATGTGAAGCTTTATAAATATATTTGCGGAAGTTATATCCACAAATAATGATAGTCAATGAAATCTAATATTAGTCCCAATACTATATTTGTCAATTTGGCCCGGGTTGCACATGAGTTGGGAAGCCATTTACACTCACACCCTAGGGGAAATTTAATCACAATTTACTAGTCATTTTCCTATTTTTCCAATGACCTCAAATAGAGTTTCATATGTATATAACCTGTTATAATGCGACCAATTATTCCATTGAGTGGTACTAAGACTCACCATATCAGTCTCTACCAGATTCGATACCATCTTATGCCATTCGAAGCCTCTAGAGTCAAGACTAGTCAATACAATTTTGCCCCAAATTGTTTCTTTGTTGGGAAAATTTATTCTCGTTCATTACATTGGTATAAGAGCACAATATTAGCACTAATTGGAGTTCTATATTCATGTTTCTTGATGATGATATCCCTCCATTATAAACTGAGACTGGATATATTAACAATGGAAGAGAGGAGCGTGAAAAAGTTCATTCTAGGTATGAGGAGATTAGGAAAAAACTAGGATTCATAGATATGGGGGATAAGAAAGATAATCAGGACCTTAAAACATTCATGAAGACAACTATTGAAAATATGAAAAAACATTTTATGCAAGGTTTCGAATTGTTGGCTATCCAATTTGGGGGAAAGTCAACACCTGGGAGTAGTAATAGTACAACTCATGATGAGAAGAAGACCTATGGGGAAGATATTTTTTCATAGACTAGACCTCATAACCAACCCCATGAATTCAAGAATCAGAATGGACCTACAATTCCTAGGGTTTTAGATTCCAAATGGGGCCATTACACTACTTAGTATGCGAGGGAAGTAGCAAATGATTGGCAAAAACTAAGTGATGAATGTAGGAATGTCCTACCTTTCGATCAGTTTATCAGGGCCTCTCTCTAGTTTAAGCAAGAAGGAAGTGGGAATAGGGAAAATCCTCTTAATTAGGAATTAAAGTATACCATAGGAAAATTAACTATTCCCCCTTTGATGGTTCTTCCCAAATGTTTTCTAGTGCTTGGTTACAAAAATTAAGTGTGTATTTCCAGTTAAATCCTATGGCTGAAGAAGATGCATTGAAAATGACCATTTTACATCTTGAAGGGGAAGCTAGTGATTGGTGGTTCCATGGTCTTAGAACCTTGGGACATGATCAGATTTTATATTATGAGGGTTCCTCCAATGCATTAATGGAGAGATTTGAGAGGAAAGGCCTTGAACTTCCTTTCAAAGAACTAGCACAATTGAAGCACGTTGGAACTCCTGAAGAATATATGTTAGAATCTGAAAATATTTCAGTAATGGTTTCTAATGTCTCTATGGATAGGTTGGTTTTACTATTTACTGAAGGATTGACAAAACCTTTTAGAGGGCTTGTAAAATCCCACAAGCCAACTACATTGAAGGATGCCATGAATTTGACAAGAAACTTGTAGAATGTGTTGCCAAAAACCAAATACCGCCCTAAGCCTAATTTTCCTTCCAAATTCAAGGAAGGTAAGAAACCATGGAAAACAAAATCCCTTTCCAAAGAGAATAAGGGAGGACCAAGCAAACAAGAACTCAGAAGAAAGAAACTATGCTTCACATGTCAACAACCTTGGGTTCTGAGACATAAGTGTGTAGAGGGGAAGGCACATTACATCGAAGTTTTCTCTGAAGATGAGGAAGAGGAAGAGGAGGAAGAAGAACAACATGCAGACCAATAAGAGGGGTATGAAAAAACACAAGAAGAACATCCCACCCCTGAGACATGAAAAATTGCAGTAGTTTCAGATGTACCTATATTTCACACCCTAAGGATCAAGGGTAACCTACAAGGACAAAAGGTTACTGTCATAGTGGATGGAGGAGCCACTCATAACTTCATAGATGCAGACTTGGTGGAGAGGAGAAAGTTACAGGATGGAACGTTTGATGGTTTCATAGTTATCATTCCATGTAACAATTCTATGGACTACACCAAATGGATTTCAAAGCTCCAAGTTACTATAGGAAATCATAGTATTACTAACAATTTCGATGTTATGAATTTGGCTGATACAAATGTGGTTTTGGGAGTCCAATGGTTGTATTCTATAGGGGAGATCACAGTGAACTATCAAGTCCCTAAAATGAGGTTCAAAACTTTGGAGTGGAAACCCATCTTGTTGAGAGGAATGCACACTTACCCAAATCAAGTGGTTTCCTCTTATAATATGTGTCACGTCCCCTCCCACCCCGGAGGAGGGAATGCGACCCAACTCTTCTACCTGAGTTACCTATCTCTGATTCTACATTCTTATGATGATTCCCAGTTCTTTTTTTCCTTTAAATATCTACACAAGCAAGAATTTCCCCTGCTAACATTCTGATCCATAATGTGTATAAATATTTATCTTCCACAGTCGTAGAGATATCGAATGATGGAGAATCATCCCATAGAAAATCAACGATGTGGAGATCTTCACTTGCAGAATCGAAAATATATAAAAAATTTACTCTTGCACCCCGCATCCTGCATCCCGCAAATTGCGGAAAGTAGATTTCGCCAAACGACATTTCCACATCTTGCATCCCGCAAGTTGCGGAAAGCAAATTTCTCCAAATGACATTATTGCATCCTACAAGTTGCAGAAAGGGAATTGCGGAAATTAGATTTTGCCAAACAACATTTCTCCATCCCACATCCTGCATCCCGCAAATTGTAGAAAGGAAAATGCGGAGATTGAAATTTCCAAAGAACTTTTCTGCATCCCACAAGTTGCGGAAAGGTTAAATCTGTGGAATTCCAATCTGCTAATGAAAATTTCTAAGTATAAAACTGATTTTTAACATCTAGGCCATCACCAATCCGGTCGATCTAACTTCATAACAACTTCGAAAATTCATTGAAATAATTACACACATAGATACATCATTCATGAAAGATACAGTTGAAACACAACACATTTCATTCAAGCATTCATCATTTCATATTAATTTACAAACAAGTACAATTGTAGGGATTGAAACAATGGACACCTACACTAGATCTAGCCTGACTTCTAAACATTTGCATACCCAACGCAAGGAAGCATCCCCTTCTCTGCTACATAGTCCCTCAGGCTATGCCTTCCCTTCTAGTGTAATTCAGGGTATGCAAAGAAGAAAACCAACCTTCTAGATTGGTCTATGAGGTTCCTTCACACACTAGGTTTATCAAGCAAGTCTAGAGTCCATTTCCATTCCCCAAATCGGTTCATATGTCAAACAAGGATGTACACACAACAATCTCAGTTATGGGATTAACAAAATGTAACAGAAGCCAAGGAATACACACAAACACAACAATTACAAATTTCTAAGCATTGCCTAAGCCAGACCAACTACTGCAATTACCAAAAACAAAATCGTTTGTTGGTCATTCGATTCAAAACCACAAATCGGATTCTGGGCATTTGCATTTAGGAAACGACTAAAAGACATGAAAATCGTAAAAAGGAAAATAATTCACATATCAAGAAAAATTCGTGAAGGATCAAGACTCAGTACATTTTTTCTTGCTTGTTGCTTGAATGCTAGAATCCCCTTGCCAAAATGTTCAACATAGTCCAAAATCGTGAGGGGAAGGTGAAACATGACTGCATGAGGGAAAGGAAGGCGTTTTCTTGCCCAAGGAAATTTAAAAAACATTTTTCCAAGAAATGGTGCTCTACCCATTTCGAATTTCTTCCCACTCTTCCAATCCCCCCCTTATCTTTAGGAAAAATCACCCCCCCATATCATTTTGTTGCATTGACATAGATGGCTATAGGATTTTAATTAAAAATCACAAATTAACATGATGTCCAAACTTATAACGTTCAACTAGCATAAAAACACCATCGGCCTAAATTCTAATCGTTGAAACATAAACACTATATCGATGGTGGGGATTTTGCCTTGAGCTCCACACCATGATTATTTACATCATATTATTTAAATGGAAATGGGGTCAAAACTGGGGTGTTAAGTTCCCCTCCCCTTTCAACACCACTTTTCTCAGTGCTTTTCAACATTGAACAAAAATGCTTTGCTGTTACTACCCTCATCAATCTGCAGAATTGAATAAAAATGGATGTTCCAATCACATGGCATCCTGCAGCTCCCATGTAGCTTCTTCAGGACCGTAGTTCTCCATTGCACCTTTACCTATCCTATTTCTTGGTTCCAGAGCATTGTGACCTTCCTGGTGAGGATGCGCTTTGAATCGATTCAAAACTCTCCCTCTGGTTCAACCTAAATCACATCCCAATTTATTACATGGTTAGGATCATGTACATATCTTTTAAGCAAAGAAACATGAAAAAAATCATGAGCCCTAGTGCTAGCAGGAAATGCAAGTCTATATGAAACTGGTCCTATTCTTTCAAGCACTTCAAACGACCCACAATATCTAGGAGAAATCTTGGCACAACTCCCAAGATTCAAGGAACTTTTCTTTGCCTTCACCTTGAGGTAAACATGGTCCCCAATACTGAACTCTCTGTTCATCCTATGTTTATCTGCATAGATTTTCTGTCTGTCCTGGGATGCCTTAAGATTCTGTCTGGTTTTTACAACTTCCTGCTCCATCTCCTTGAGCAATTCTGGACCGATCACAACTCTATTCACTAGGTTATCCCAAGTTACTGGTGTTCTGCATCTCCTTCCATACAAATCTTCCTATGGACTCATCCCCAAGGATGTTTGTTTTCCATTGTTATAAGCAAATTCTATGAAGTGTAAATAGTCTTCCCACTTGGATGGTTTTTCCATCACATACATGTGAAGCATGTCTTCAAGAACTTGGTTAACTCTCTGAGACTGTCCATCGGTCTGAGGATGATAGGCAGTGATGAAATTCAATTTTGTTCCCAAGTATGCAAAGAATCCTTTCCAAAATTTAGAAGTGAACTTAACATCTCTGTCAGAGACTATTGCCTTAGGCAATCCATGCAATTTAAAATTTTCTTTCATGAAAATCTTGGCAATATCATCAGTCTTATGTTTGGAATTTACTGGTATAAAGTGTGTTGGCTTTGTCAACTTGTCCACCACAACCATGATGGAATCATGTTGTCTCCAAGTCATCAAAAATCCTATACTAAAGTCCATGGAAATCACTTCCCATTTCCATTTTGGAACCGACAAAGGATGCAACAAACCTGCTAGGTGTTGATGTTCAACCTTCACTTGCTAACACTTCATGCACCTTGAAATATATTCAACCATGTCCTTCTTCATGCCTAGCCAAAAGTATTGCTTTCTTGCTGTAGCAATCATCTTCTGATATCCTGGGTGACCGGAATATGGATTTTGATGGATTTCATCCATAAAAAACCTCCTCAACTCTACCACATTTGGAATATGCATTCTGCTCTTATAAGTAAGAAGTCCATCCTCTTCTAACTTATAACCTTCGTACTTCTTTTCAAGGCTTTGCTGCTGTAATTTATCCTTTACCTATGCATACATTTCATCTTCAGCATTATGGTTAATAATATGTTGTCTCAAATTTGATTGGAAAATGCTAATAGATGCCACATGCATTTCTTGTAATTTCCTGCTGAGTGGATCAGCTACCTTATTCTCCTTACCTTTTATGTGCTTGATTTCAAAATCAAACTCACATAAAAATTCCAGCCATCTAGCTTTCCTAGCATTTAGAGTAGGCTGATCAAACAAATACTTCAGACCACAGTGGTCTGTCCTTAACTCAAATTTTCTGCCCATCAAGTAATGCCTCCACATCTTGAGAGTATGTACTATGGCTGCAAGTTCCAGATCATGAGTGGTATAATTCCTTTCATGCTCCTTCAGCTTCTTGGATTCATAACATATCATGTGTTGTCTTGCATGAGAAATCCTCCAAGTGCTTGACCGCATGCATCCGTACATACCACAAAATCTTTTTCTGGGTCTGCAACTTTTACGACTGGTGCACTGGTGAGAAGATACTTTAACCACTGGAAACTTTCTTCACACTTTGAGGTCCATTCAAACTTTATCCCCTTCCTTTGCAAAGAAGTGATAGCATGTGCAACCTTGGAGAATCCTTCAATGAATCTTCTGTAGTATCCTGCAAGCCCCATAAAATATCTTACCTTTGTCACACTCTTTGGAGTAGGCCAATTCTTAATAGCTTCAATCTTGTCAGGGTCCACAAATATACCCTCTTCTAAAAGAATGTGACCCAAGTACTAAATTCTATCTTTATACAAGTCACACTTGTTCATCTTTGCATACAGCTGATGTTCTCTGAGCAACTACAATGTTAGTCTCAAATGTTCTTCATGTTCTTCATCTTTCTTAGAATAAATAAGAATGTCGTTAAGGAAAACAAGAACAAACTTGTCTAAATACCTGTTGAAGAAACTATTCATAAGGCACATAAATGTTGTTGGTGCATTTGTGAGACCAAATGGTACCACTACAAATTCATAATGTCCATACCTTGTTCTGAAGGTTGTCTTATGAATGTCTTTGTCCTTGATTCTCACCTGATGGTAACAAGACCTCAAGTCAATCTTGGAAAATACCGTTTCTCCTTTCATTTGATCAAAGAGGTCATCAATTCTCAGCAAGGTATATTTGTTCTACACCGTGACTTTGTTTAGCTTCCTATAATCAATACACAATCTGAGTGTACCATATTTCTTCATCACGAATAGAACTGGTGCTCCCCAAGGAGACACACTCAGCTTGATATACTTTTTCTCCAACAATTCTTGTAGTTGCATCTTCAGATCTAGCATTTCTAGAGTACTCATGCTGTAAGGTGCTTTGGACACTAGTGTTGCTCTTGGAACAAGCTCAATCATGAAATCAATGTCTCTCTTTGGAGGAAGACCTGGAATATCACTAGGAAAAACATCTCTGAATTATTGCAACACGTGATAGTCTTCCAACTTGAGATTTTCATTCTTTGCTGCCTCCTCAATATGGGATGCATACAACTGACAACCTTTTCTACTAAACTTATTCAATTGCATCGCTGAAATATGCCTTACAGAAATTACCTTTGATATTCCTTTTACAACTACTGGGTTCCCTTCTCCATCCATACATTCAAAAGTTTTGTTATAACAGTCAAGATTCACCCTGTGAGATTCTAACCAATCCATTCCAATGAGAACATCATAGGGATTGAGTAGTAGAACGTTTAGATCTACGCAAGTTCTCATTCCATTCATCACCAATGGACATATCTCAACCACTTCATTAATTTTTCTCTTAGTTCTAGTGGCTAGCTGAACTAACCACGAATTGCTATGCTTTGCTTTCCTAAGAGCACAAACCTCCACTACTCTATGAGAAATATAACTGTCTTCCAGTGCTGCATAAATTCTAGGTATGAACCTTGCTACTTGTCCCACTTTTTCTACCTCTTGAATATTGAATGTTGGCCTTGCATTCTCATTCTCCAGTGGACAGAACCTGCACAGATGGGGTCCTCCGCATTTCCAACACTGGAGAGGCTTTTTTTTCTACTGTGGTTCTCTTGGATTTTCTCTTACTATTCTGGCTGGATGCTTCTCAGCTTGGAATGGCTACTTCTACTGATTCCAGAAGTTAGGAGGTTTGAAACCTCTCTTCCTCTGATTAGACTTCTCATTCATCTTCTTCTTCCATGCCTTCTGGTAGTCAGGTTTTCTATTGATTTTCTTGTAGCAGTACTTAGCTTTTCTTATCGCCTCTTCCAGAGTTCTGGGTTCATAGAACTCAATTCGATCTTTGTAGGACTGAGGCAGTCCACTCAGAAAGCACTGTATTTTTACCTTCTCATCTTTAATATACCTGGCATACCTCAACAGTTCCAGGAAATTGTTTGCATATTCTTCCATGGTCTGCTGTCCCAATCTTAGCTCATGGAATTCTTTGATTTTATCATCATAGTACCGGTCAGAGAGATACTTCTTCTTGAAATATTTCTAGAACTGTTTCTAGACAATCTTCCTTTCATTTATCTTCTTTACTTTCATGAAGTATATCCACCAAATAGACGCTCTTACTGACAGATTGAAAATGGCTACTCGAGCCTTCATATTTCCAAAATAATCTTGGACTTGGAAATATTTTCTTATTCCTAGAAGCCAAGGTTCAGCTTCTTGACCAGTCTTACCTCACCATTGAAAATAGGTGGTCTTTCCTTCCTGAATTCATCTCGTGATAATTTCTGGCAATGCCTCTTCCTCCTACCCCTATGAGATGAAGAGCCTGCATCTTTAGTGGATCTTTCAAAGTCAGATGACCCACTAGGAGATCTCTTCCTTTTATTCTCATGAGAGAAAAAACTTGAACCATTAATGGAATTTTCAAAGTTAGACAACCCACTAGGAGATTGCTTTCTTCCTCTGGTAGTGTTCTTACTTCCTTCTATCTTTACTGTCCAGTCCCCAGAGTTCATCTTTCTCTGAATGTATGTCAAACTATGCAAAATGGATGCGTTCAGCTTATTCTACTCCTCCTGAGCCTTAATTAGTATTTCATTGTCTACTCTGTAGCTTTGTATATCCACACTAAGGCTTCTCATGGTGGCTACAAAGTCTAGGGGAGTATCTTGAAACCTTCTCTCATTAGAATTTGTCTCAACATTTCCAATTCTGACATTTCCCCCCATAGCATCTTCCTCATGTGCATTGGGGTCCCTTGCATAATCATTCATATCGTCTATCCTCATGGCCAAACCAACTATTTAGAATCTCACTGCCCTTTCTAAATGTGTCTGTAATTCTGCAAAAATGTGTTAGTAACAAAACTGTTAGTTATAGTCAAAACCAAGATCACTTACCCACTTCCCATGGCAATTTTTCTCTGTCATGCGGCCAAAAATATGTTGGAACTATTAAACAACAGCTCTGTAACTATCCAACTCGTCCCATCGAGGCCCAATACTGTAACCACTTTTCTTTTCAGCCCATCTAGGCTCAACGCTGCAACCAACAACTCTCATACCACATTGTCACGTCCCCTCCCGCCCCAGAGGAGAGAACGCCACCCAAATATTCTACCTAGGTTACCTATCTTTGATTCTGCATTTGTATGATGATTCCCGGTTCTCTTTTTTTCTTTAAATATCTACACAAGCAATCATTTCCCCGGCTAACATTATGTTCCAGAGCGTGTATAACTCTTTATCTTCCCCAATCGCAGAGAGATCAAACGGTAGAGAATCATCCCACAGAAAATCAATGGTGCGAAGAGCTTCACTTGCAGAATCAGAAACATATAAAAATTTCACTCTCACATCCCACATGCCGCATTCCGAATCCCACATACAGAATGGCTGTTGTCGAGATCAAAGTTCCAGAAAAAAAATTTTACCATAAATCATTCCCACATCCCGCATTCCACAAATTGTGGAAATCAAATTTCTCCAAATGACATTTTCGTATCTCACATCCCACAAGTTACAGAAATGGAATTGTGGAAAGTAGATTTCGCCAAATGACATTTCCACATCCTGCATCTCGCAAGTTGCGGAAAGCAGATTTCACCAAACGACATTTCTGCATCCCGCATCCCACATCCCACAAATTGTGGAAAGGAAAATGCGGATATCAATATTTCCAAAGAACTTTTCTGCATCCTGCAATTTGTGGAAAGGTTAAATCTTTGGAATTTCGATATGCTAATGAAAATTTCTAAGTATAAAACTGATTTCCAACATCCAGGCCATCACCAATCTGGCCGATCTAACTTCATAACAACTTAGAAAATTCATTGAAGTAATTACACACGTAGATGCATCATTTATGAAATATACAGCTGAAACACAACAAATTTCATTCAAGCATTCATCATTCATATTTTACAAAAAAGTACAGTGTCAGGGATTGAAACACAAGGGATACTTATCTTTATCATAAGCTTGTCTCACAATGAGCTATGTCACTGAAACGTTCCATCCAACCATAGGAAAATGTGCTCATCAATCTCTCAGCAGCACTGCCACCCCCGAGCTGGGCATGATTTCCCAAAGGAATAAGGAACACTAACAGACTTCCCCACATCCAAGGATACAATAAAAATCAACCAAGCCAACACAGTTGGGTTTATCAGGCTTACACAGGCAGTGATTTACAAATAGCCAAAGTTTATACAAGTCACAGCCAAGCCAACAGATGGGTTTATTAGGCTACTAGCCAAGCCAAGACATCCTTCCAGTTGGGTTTATCAGGCTTACACAAACATTGGTTTACACTTAGCCAAAATTCACATGAGATACAACCAAGCCAACATATGGGTTTATCAGGATACCAACCAAGCCATCCTTCCAGTTGGGTTTATCAGGCTGCCAAGGAGGTGGAAAGACTAACTGCTAATCTAGTGAGCTCAATCCCAGAGCTATGGACACCTACACCGGATCTAGCCTGACTTCTAAACATTTGCACACCCAACACAAGGAAGCATCCTCTTCTCTGCTACATAGTCCCTTCAGACCATGCCTTCCCTTCTAGTGTTATTCAGGGTATGCAAAGAAGAAAACCATCCTTCTGGATTGGTCTGTGAGGTTCGTTCACACACTAGGTTTATCAAGCAAGTCTAGACTCCATTTCCATTCCCCAAATCAGTTTAGATGTTAGGCGAGGATGTACACACAACAATCTCAGTTCCGGGATTAACAAAATGTAACGGAAGCCAAGGAAAACACACAAACACACACACAACAATTATGAATTTTTGAGCATTGCTTGAGCCAGACCGACTACTACAATTACCAAAAACAAAATCGTTTATTGGTCATCCAATTCAAAAACACAAATCAGATTCTAGGCATTCGCATTCAGGAAACAACTAATAGACAGGAAACTCATAAAAAGGAAAACAATTCACAGAACAAGAAAAATTCGTGAAGGATCAAGACTCAGAGTGGTTTTGCTTGCTTGCTGCTTGAATGCTAGAATCCCCTTGCCAAAACGTTCAACATAGTCCAAAATCGTGAGGGGAAGGTGAAACGCGACTACATGAGGGAAAGGCAGGCATTTTCTTGGTGTTTTCTTGCACAAGAAAATTTAAAATACGTTTTTCCCAGAAATGGTGCTCTGCCCATTTCGAATTTCTGCCCACTCTTCCAATCCCCCCCTTATCCTTAGGAAAAATCATGCCCCTATCTCATTTTGTTGCATTGACATAGCTAGTTGTAGGATTTTAATAAAAAATCGCAAATTAACATGATGTCCAAACTTATAACATTCAGCTTGCATAAAAACACCATCGGCCTAAATCTTAGTCGCCGAAACATAAACACTAAATCGATTGTGGAGTTTTTTCCTTGAGCTCCACACCATGATTATTTACATCATATTATTTAAATGAAAACGAGGTCAAAACCGGGGTGTTATAGTATGTGGTCTTTCTTGAGGCATGGAGACATAGACTGAGTTTTTGAATGTTTGATTACATCTTCTAAGTCTCAATTGAAGTTGGACAATCATCCTAATGAGATAGAGCAGTTATTGACTAAGTATGAGAGGGTTTTTGGAGACCTTCCCCCAGGGAGACCACCAGATAGAGGGGTGGAACATACCATTGAGTTAGAGATAGGAACCCAACCTATCAAAATGAACCCCTATAGGCATCCCAAAAGGATTCAAGATGAGATTGAGGAGGCCATTAAATAACTTTTGGAGTTGGTTCTCATAAGGCCTAGTTCAAGCCCATATGCTTCTTCAATTGTTATGGTAAAAAAAAGGATGAAAATTTGAGGATGTGCATTGATTTCAGACCATTGAATAAGAAGACAGTGAAGAATATATATCCCATCCCAAGGATTGATGAGCTCATGGATGAGCTACATCAGCCAAGTTCTTCTCAAAGATTGACCTTAGATTTGGTTATCATAAAATTCGAATGAAGGAAGAAGACATACCAAAGACTTCTTTCAGATGCCACTATGGTCACTTTGAGTTTGTTGTCATACCCTTTGGCTTGGAAAATGCTCCTCACACATTCCAATCATCCATGAAAAATATATTCCACAAGCAACTTCATAATTTTGTAGTAGTTTTCTTTGATGGCATTCTTATTTACAGGAAAACATGGAAGGAACAGTTGCATCATCTATAAGTGGTATTAAAAATTTAGCATGAGCAATATTTTTTTGTTAAGCTGTCAAAATGTGAGTTTGGTTTGACAAAACTTTGTTATCTTGGACACATCATTGGTCAAGATGGATATGGAAAAAATAAAATCCATTATAGAATGGCCTCGTCCCAAAAATCTCACTGAATTGAGAGGATTAATTGGAATTTGTACCTACTATAGAAAGTTTGTGAATGAGTTATCCCAACTCACTTCATCTCTCACTAATTTGACAAAAAATATGCTTTACAATGGCATGAAGAGGCTGAAAAAGCTTTCCAAATAATGAAAGAGGCAATAAGAAATTGTCATATTCTAGCCTTGCTTGATTTTCTTAAACCATTTGTCTTGGAATGTGACACATCAGGAGAAGGCATTGGAGCAGTACTAAAGCAAGGGAAAAATCCAATAGCTTTCCGGAGTAGGAAGCTACAACCACATGATAATATTTACTCTATTTATGATAAAGAAATGTTATCCATCATGCATGCTTTTATCAAGTTTAGGAAATACTTGGTGGGAAACAAGTTTGTGGTCAAAACTAACCATAACAACTTAAGGTACTTCCTCACTCAAAAGGATCTAAATTAAAGGAAACAAAAGTGGGTGAGTAAGATTCAAGAATTTGAATTTGATATTGAATAGTGAAGAGAAATGATAATGTGGTAGTAGATGCCTTATCTAGAAGACCTTCTATTTCTCTAATGGATGTTGCAAAAAATAGGAAAGCTATATTAGAAGTATCATATGCCAAGGATAAGTTTTCTTGTGAGATTTTTTATGGGACTAACCATGATGATATGTATAAGTTGTTGGGATGAATAATCTACTACAAATATATAATCTATTTGGTCCCTCATTCGAGTTTGAAGGAGGAAATTTTAAGGAGAGCTCATGATTCTCCTCTAGCAGGTCACCTTGGTTTCTTCAAAACATATAGAATGTTGAGGGAAATATTCTAATAGAAAGGGTTGAAGGATGATATTATGAAATATGTTAATGAATTCCCCACATGTCACAAAAACAAAGTGGAGCACACTCATCCAGGTGGCCTCTTACACCCCTTTCCTATTCCAGAACAAAAATGAGAGAGCATTTCTATGGATTTCATTACTGGTTTACCGAAGGTACTTGGTAAGGATTGCATATTTTTAGTGGTCGATAGACTCACCAAATTTGCTCATTTATTTGTTGTTAAGACAACTTTCACTTCTTCACTAGTGGTTGATTTATTCTTTAAAGAAGTTTTCAGATTGCATGGGCTTCCCAAGAACATTGTTAGTGACGGAGATAATATATTTTTTAGTGCATTTTGGCAATAAATCTTCAGACATTTTGGGACAAAATTGACACTTAACACAAGCTATCATCACAAAACTGATGGAAAAATAGAGAGGGTGAGTCAATGGTTAGAAGGCTACTCGAGGAACTATGTTAGTGGGAAACAAAAAACACAGATTAAATGGTTGAATTTAGGTGAGTTTTGGTACAATACCACTTTTCATATGTCCATTGTCATGTCTCCTTTCAACACACTTTATGATTACGATGAATCCACTTTTATTGACCACATTTTTGGTGATAATAGAGATCCAAAGGCTAAGGATTTCATTGAAGAAATTCAATAAATTTTGAAGGTTTTGAAACATAACTTGTAGGCTGCCCAAAATCAGCAAAAACAATATGCATACCAACATCGAGTGGAATGAGACTCACAAGTGAATGACTTGGTATATTTGAAGTTGCAGCCCTACAAAAAACCCACCATAAAGGGTAAAGGTTCGGAAAATCTCAAACCAAGGTTTTATGGTCCCTACAAAGTTATTCAAAAAATTGGAGAAGTGGCCTATGAATTGGAGCTTCCAACAAGAAGTAAAATTCATAATGTATTTCATGTTTCGTGTATAAATATAGTTATAGGTCAGCATATCTTAATTTAAGATACATAACCTCCTTTGGATGATGAAGGACAACTTATTGTCATTCTAGATAAAATATTGAAAACAAGGGAAAGAAGGTTAAGGAGCATAACAATAAAAGAATACTTGGTACAATGGAAGGATTTTCCTAGTGAGGATGCCACTTGGGAAGATGAAATTTTTTTGAAACATACAAAATTGGACTTGGTTGGGGACAAGCAATATTGGGTGTGGAGGATTGTCACGTCCCCATCCCAATGAGACTACTAGTAAACAATGTTTCACCAACCTACTAGTTCCCTAGGTTGGGGTAGAGGCGTTAAATCTCGCAATAATGGATCTATGGGACCCAAGAGAACCTTATTTTACCATATACACATTAAATTGGGTCATATAAATTATAAAAATGGAGAAAATAAGTTGGCATTGCTTCATGAAGACACTTGGAGGTTCATGGAGACCTTGGGTTGCTATATTCCTCCTTACACTTGTTATGAGCTAGGGCCAAATTCGAAATGATGAGGAATGGAAAATTTTTGGAAGGTGAAAATGTATCAAGTAACATGTAATGAGACCAAGGATTCGAATGGGTGAAGAGAATTAACTTCCCATGGAAGAGGAAGAAACTAGGAAGAAACTATGTGCCACTTGGAGAGAGATTCCCTGCGTTTTATGACAACAATGATGAAGATTCTATCACAAAATAAGACCTGATTGTAGACCTATGAAAATCTGACATGTAGAGGATAAAAATAGACACCAAGAGGGTTCACTTGGAGGATGGTTGCAACAATTCGAATTTGGAGGAAGATTGAAGGATGAGGAGAAGGACAAGTGTCATAGGGGTTACTAAACATCAAAGATGAGTTGGAAGAACCATATGGGAGAGAATTCAACCTTGTAGAACCTTATGAAAGTTATAAAAATATTTTCATGAGGAAGGATAATGAATTTTTATCATTTGAGAATTTTTTTATGGAATTTTGGAAAGCACTAGGTTATTTGTTGCACGGTGAGTGCTCACTCTCCCTGCGAGTGAGCCAATCTCGAGGGAGTTAAATTCTCATACAAATTGGTTGTTGGAGAGTCCACCATGACATATCATTTGGATATGAATGGAGTGTTTTTAATTCAGATAAATGGATGATACATTTTTATATCTATCTCTTTCCCCATTCTCTCATTCTCTACCTCTCAATTCCCATGTTTCCACATGAAGGTGCACTACTGTGAATGATGCTTGCGCTTCATTGAGTTGAGTTGATGCTCAAGAATGGGTGAATTAATTTTGATTCTTTAATATGTTTCTCATACTCTCTGTAAGTCGAATTAGTATAAATACATATTCAAAAATGTCCACATTTCCAAGCTATGGTTTGACTAGTATCCATGTATTGGTTTCCATTTCAAAGGAGTTGTGTATATGATATGTGTTCAGGGGTTTATATGATGTTAATTACCTTTGAGTAGGATATTTATGTCATTTTTAAGGTATATAATCCTCATTCTCTATTATGAATAATTTCATGTTCATTTTATGAGTCGAAGTTAAGTTATCACTGTCATTTCCCTTAAGCAATAGCACTGAAAATATGCATTAGAATGTCAATATTTATAACCATATTTGAATAAATTATTTCCACACATAATTATAGTAAATGAATTTTAATATCATTCCACATACTCATTTTTTCAATTTGGGAGGGTCACAGATGATTTGGGAAGCCATTTATGCTCACACCCTAGGGGGAATTACTAGTCATTTTCCCATTTTTTCAAATGACCCTAAATAGAGTTGTGGATGTCTATAACCTATTATAAGATGATGAGAGATTCCATTTAGTGGTTTTAAGACTCACCATATCAGTCTCTACCAAATTCGAGACTACTTTTTTCCAATTGAATCCCCTAGAGTCAAGACTAGTCAATACAATTTTGCCCCAAAATGTGTCTTTGATGGGAAAACTTATTTTGGGTCATTACAAAATATTTCCATTTTGTATATTGTTGGTCACTCTATATGCAAGTTAATATAGCTAACATATAGAATGCTTAGTATAAATTGTCAACCCAGGGAAGTATTTTTATTTCAAAGATAATTCACACTATCTGTGCATAAAGACTAAGTAGATGATCACTTGAATGAAAGATAAAATATCCTACTTAACTGCTCAGTCAAATTCTTTTCGTAGCTTAAGCTAATATAAGTTACCTCTCTAGAAATTTAGAAATGCAATTACTTCCTACCATGTCACTCCACCAATTGATTAATCTAAGAATAGGAAACTAGAGTTACTTTTGCAGAAAGTTAAATCCTAACATGATCAAACCATCTATAAATCCATAATCACTAGTTTAATTCAACTAATCTAAGAATTGAAAAGAACATCAACTTGAATTAAATAGCTTCAAACCAGAATCTGACTAAATTAGCACACCTGAAAAGATAAGTAATTGAAGGGAACTAAGCTGAGCTTGACTATAACAACTATTTTACACACATACATAATGGAAACTAATGTACACAGTCGACTGTCACACCACACAGTTACAACTTAAAGGAGATGCAAACATTACTTTCCAAAGGACCTACAATGATAAAAATCATTCCTGTTGCAACTATGATAAATAATGCAATTACTAAAACTTCCACACCACACAAAAAACAATCAAAATATATAATTAAATTGGCAATATCTGTGGAAGGCGGGCCCAGCCTTCCAAACAAAGATGTTGAAACTAACACAGGTTAAAACACAGAGATCAAAGGAATCCTACTCCTTATATTAAAATGACAAATTGCAAAGTATAGTTCTATGTCACAGCTTACATCGTATAATCAAATATCAACCAACCCTTGGCTCAGAATGTTTCCCAATATTTATATATGATCAATCATAAACTTCACCCACTGATATCGGGAAGCCATGAAGATCTACAATCTTTAGGATGCCCTGTTACAATGAGATGTACAGCTGTGAGTGGAATTGAATGAGAGAAGAGAATATAAGGAATCCTGTTGTGTGAGCCATTGTGAATAAACATAGCCAATTTAAGGAATACCCTATCTGTGGTAGCTAAACCTTAAGAAATGTTGCGCCGTCGCAGCTGAGTCTATTGCAGCTGAGCATGCTACATAAATAAATGGAATTAAGGCCTCTGTTTTCTTCCAGTGTGTGGAGTTGCGACTGGCAAGTGACAGCTGACATCGAAAGCTTATATTCCCTTCAAACCACTCGAGCTACTACACCTGTACTTCTCACAGCTTGAACTATGTTTATGAAATCACGATGTATTAGTATAATTTAAGAGACAGAGTTATGATCATGACAATAATATGCATTAATAAGATAAAACAATAATTAATCATACTTATAAATATTCAAGGCTCAATGTGAGGAAATAAAATATGGCTGGTGCATAGAATGGAGTAGGACAAGGCAAAAAGGGTATAATAGATGTAGTAAAAAATGGGCATTATAGGACCCAACATCTTCCCCCAACTATCATGTTACATGTCCTCGTGCAACAACCTCCACTATTCTAAGTATGATGATGGAATTCTACCTCGTTCATGGAGAGAGGAAAAATTGTAGGAGAGTTTAGGTGGTTCCTTCCCATCTAGATATCTATTATGGGAAACCCAAAATTTCCAACACTGCTTCTCCTCTACCTTTGTCAATGAAAAATCATCCCTATATAGCCTTCCCAACCACCAAATGAGTGGAAACTTGAATTTAAGTTCCAACCAGTTAGCTCCACACTTCTTCATACAGTCAACATATCCCTCGACCCTAGGGAGCGCCTATTTAAATTTTTTAAAGCAATAAGGGTCCCTTTTCTTCAATGATGAAGGAGAAGCCTGCCATCTATGCTTACTTCCTTCCAAAGATAAATGTTGATGTCTGGAAATCTAGCTAACACAAGTGGAGATGACCTATTCTTGAAGTTCAACCAGTTGATGAGTCTTGATGGGAGATGTAAGCCTCTGTTCCTAAAGAGAAAGAATAAGGCGAGGAGTTTGAGATTCACTTCGAATCCATATATTATAGCTAGCCTCATTATGAGAAATTTCCTAGATGGAACTCTCCCACTGCACATGATTGCTAACAAAAGAAGCAAAATCCCTCAGTTGGACATCTCCTAATTAAGGAACAGGGTTTGAATGATGGTCTAGAGGGAAAGCCATTTCATGCAAATAAAGTTCACACAACAGGTTCTGCTCAGTGAAGCTGCTTTCCATAAAGGTCTCCAAAAATTTGGTAGAGGATGCCACTTCATAAGGTCTCCCTTCCTTCAATGCCTTCAATTTAAACCAAGTGAGTTTTTCATACAAAAATAAAGGATAAGAGGGAGATGAAGCTCTGGAGCTCATCAATTCTCGGGAGAGTGTACAATTGATATTTTTCCTTCTGCATGGAATTGAATTTATTCAAATCCTTCAACTCCTTCTGTACTTCTTCCCAACGGAACCTATGGAATGTTAACTCTTCTGCCCATCTTTCCCTCAATTCTCTGATAGTCTTTCTATGCTTAATAAGGGAAACCATTCCTTCCTGGTATTTGTCCACCTGACTCTTCTATTTCTTTACTTATAATTTCAGCAGCGAAAGTTCTTCTATCAGTCTTTGAATCCTTCTATCTCCTGCATCCTTCTCCTTGTCAGAGTCTAAATCGACAAAGTTCTGGAAAAATTGAGTCCATACCTTATTACCCGATGTATCAGCCTGATCATTTTGAATCGAAAGTGTAACAACTTCCTCTTCTGCCTGTATGGGTATTTCTACAATCAATTCTGGGGATGTTGGTTCTTGTGTAACAATATCCTCTTCCTGAAACCCATTTCTATCAACTTCAACATTCTTTTGTGAAGATGTTGGTTCTTCTGTGACAACATATTCCTGAGTTTCAGTCTCAACATCTTCTTGAGTCTCAGCTATAGCTTCTTGAATCTTAGTTGTGGCTTCAACATGGGGCTGCAAGGGTGTTGGTTCTTGTGTAACAACTTCCTGTCCTCTCAGTTCTTCAGGCTGCTAAGGTTTCTCTTGAGTAACTTCCATATTCCCTGAAAGATTTGATTGGTCCCCGAATACTTCAGTGTCCCCTGATGGTTGGGATTGCATCTGTTCATCTTCCCCTAGCTCCAAATCAGGGATTATGTCCACCTCAAGGTCAATTGTTCCTAGCTGAATGGGGGCTCAACAAGAATTCCTGAGGATGTTGGTTCTTGTGTGACAACATCCTAGTCAGCTTCAACATTTTCCCATTGTTGACATTCTCCCTCCACTAGTTTTTCCTCCTAATATTGTTCTAGGGTCACAGTAAAATCTTCTAAGTTCAAATCATGGATTTTCTCAACCTCCGGCTCACCTACTTCTAATTGAGTAATAGCCTCAAAAACAATTTCTAAGGGTGTTGGCTCTTGTGTAACAACACCCTGTCTTCCCACTTCTTCCAGCTACTCCAATGGTGGAGACTGTAATTGCTCATCCTCTCTTGCTTCTATGTCGGGGATCATTTCCACTTCTGGCTCATCTTCACCCCTCAATTCCACCGCAGGTGTTTCTTTCTCTTTTTCAACAGCCTATACGGTTTTTTTGTTCCACAAATGCACATACTATGACTTTGTATCGTGATTGATTAAAAATTTCCCCACACATAGGGCAGACCACTTTTTCCACTTCTTCACCTTCCTCAATAGGAGGCGATCCTTCCAACTGATCTGTAGCTTCTACTAATGTGTGAAGCCTTCTTTCCACATGTTTCCTGCATGATTCCTTCCAACTTTCCAATTCCTTTCAGAGTGCTTGCACATCTTCCTTCAACAGACCATTTTCATATAAAAGTCCCTCAATTTGAGGTTCTTCTGCAACAGGTTCTTTTGGGGCAACATTTTTCGTGGGTCTCAAGATGGGGAATTCAATATTTGATTCAATGTTTTCCCATCTTTCCTGTGCTGCTTCCGTTGCTGTGATAGATATGGTTCTCCTTCTCTTCACTAGTCGTGATGCTTGTACTTATTCTCTTGATCTTATTTTCTTCCTCTATTGTACAAGGGTTTCTAATTCTACAAGTGATGTAGAAGGAACATCTCCTTCTTTAGTGAACTCCCTTGTCTCTGCCATCTCAATTTCTTCCTCGATTAAGGTTCCTCAACATTCAGGAGAAGATTCAATGGTGAGGATCTCTGCATCTCCTTCTGTCATAATAGCTCCCACATCCTTAGCTTCCACGGTCGCAGCATCCAATGCTACTCTAGTTTCAGCTTATGCTATCAGAGCTTTCACATTTGTTATCAGGAATTTCGCACCTTCTGCAGATAGAAGTTGTTCCTTTGGTCTGAATGGTTTGGACCCAGAACAAATAAGTCACAGCAAGGCTGATAAACTTCTACTAGAAACTACAGACAGCTGGAATACAATATTCAGAGATTGATCTGGTATTTCACCTATGGAAAATATCTCCAAGAAGATTCTTGCAAAAACACATCAAACACACAAGATCAAAGTACCAAAGTACTATCCATAGATCTATATTGGTGACTAAGTAATCCAATAATAAACATGCAAGATTATACAAGACAAGTTATATGGGAATAAAATCAACTTTGCATTAATGAATAATGAAGAGTTGCAACCTGTGCCTTAGTGTTGAATGCACTCCTTCACAATACCAATGTCTTATCCCCAATAGCTCCAAATTCCTCTTCTATGCTCACTCTAATGAGTTAGGCCAGAATTTCAAAATGGCAGCATGACTTTCCTCTCCCTCAACCATGGGGTATGAGCCTATTTATATAGGATTCAAATGGATAGAGATGGTTGATATTTTAGTGGGTGAGGTGGATAGGAGATCCACAAAGGAGGTATTTCAATCTCAACAAACCCAAATGAATAGGGATAAGGCCTGACACGAAGCTTTTATCTAGAAGCTTCATGAAGCTTCCTTTTTTCACTTTTTACCAAGGGCACCTCTCCTACTCCTTTATGATAGAGCGATGTTATGCAGAACCTCTCTTCAAACAAATAGTAAAGGTGGTGCCACTGCCTGTCTTCAACACAATTCAGGTGGTGCTAAAGAAGGTACCGCTCCTAAGCTTAAGGTGAGAAGTGGTGCTGGTTTTTTATGTGCAAACTTGAAATCTGGATAAAGGATTTTTACTTCAAGATTTTGGAATAAGGAAAAACATAGGTGTTTAGGATCTTATCACATGTTGGTGATGAGATTTAGGTGTAACAGAATGCCCCCCAAAGCATGAGGCTAGAGGGATATGATAGGCGAGAGATTTGATAGAGCAAGTTATCACTTCGAGGCAAGAATCGGCTTGATCGGAGATCAACAACAATGAGGCATCTGCAGTACATCAATACTTTTGACTCATGAGAAAATGTGTCTTCACCATGGCTGTAGATCAATACAAGGTAGATCCATGGGATATATTAACAAACATGGTTACTAGAATACAACGTAGATCCATGTGATAGAGGACTCAAACTTGGACATAGCTACCAGACATACAACATAGATATATGTCATACAGATGCAAATTTGAACATAGCCATGACCATACAAATGTGGATCCATGCTGATACTTCATTTACTCCATCGCAACTTGGGGATAAAGATATGATTGCTTTATAACAAATACCCAGGGTCTTCGTCTCGTCTTCCACAAAATATGATTCTATCCACATGATTGCAATGATCGGAATTCGAACATGGTAGAAACCACTTGAATATCGGTCAACAATGTGAACCGTTAACAAGCGCGAGGGAGATCACCATTGATGTCAATGATTCCCAAGGTACCCTAGTACAATCGACTGAGTGTGAATAGATGTTTTGATGTTGAACACCTAGTGGAGTCTATCAATCAAAGGCCAATGATGTAAACCTTTGTCGATAGCGAGAGAATATGACATTAGGGCATACATATCTCAAGGTACTACATTTGTTTCTAAGACTATTTCTCGGATGATGAGCTGATGTCGAGAGGAATAGTCTCGTCAAAGGAGGGCCATGATGAATCCCACATCAACGTCACAAAAATCAGAACAAAGTTCTGGAATTTTGTAGATAATGTAACCATAGAACTGACTCAAAAGTACTGACACAAAGGCTGTTTTAACTACAGAGGTAAAAACATGTACTTCCTTTGAACATTGGGTGACATGACAATAGACTTGGTAGCATGACTGGAACAGGCGGACACATAGTGCGACAGTGGACAATGCATTCTTTTGAAAGACTCAAAGGAGTGACATGACTCATGAAAGTGGATCGACTTGTAAGTCAGCTGAATACCCAATTGACTGAATGATATGCAGACAAGTGCCATGTTCAAAGGAGACAAAAAATTGCCATTTATTCACAAAATGAATTGATTCCCTTCCATTAATTTCCCCATCATGACTGATGAGTTCCTCTTTTTGTTTTACGAGTTCAAATAGGGTAACAAACACTCGTTTTAGCTCGTCCGAAGACAAATCCATTCTCATACATTTTACGAACCTGACAAAGGAGAGGTTCGTTCCCTAAACGGGTCTCTCAGTGTTTAGTTTAACGAGTCCAATGAAAGCAAACTCGGTATCGTTCATGTTTAGAGAGTCTAAAAGAAGACAAAAGAAAACTCCAAAGGGTCCTTTTTGTATGATTTAGTTCCTAGGGTCCAAAAAAGTATAAAATAATGCCCAAGAGAACTCTAGTCATGATTGGCTGGAGTGTTCCTTTTTCGTAAATTGTTTGTTCGAACCGAAAAAAGAGATAACCTACCATCGGATAGACGACTCTTCAAATACTTTCATGAGTATGAAGAAGAGAAGTACTCAACAATCTTTTCATATTTAGGGAGTCGAAAAAGAGTTTAAAGGAGACTCCATTAGGTTTATTTTCATGATGAGGAGTTTTTATGAGCCCAAAAAGAATCAGAAAAAGAGTCGGAACTTTGATGATGAGTTCTAAGAGTGTGACCAAAGTGTTGAAACAAACGCTCGAGGACTTTTTCCGTTTTCTGGAAGTACGAAAATGTCAAATATAAACTCCTCCATAGATACTACTGTTTATCTTTTCACCCCTGCAAGACTTTAAAAAGTTCATTAGTCTCCTAAACAAACGAATAAATGACTTTATAAACTATATTAAAGGATTTTTTCATATTAAAATGAATAAAAAAAATTAATAATAATGTGAAAATTTCCTAAAAATACATTTAAAAGCCAATTGAATAGTAAAAAACAAGTCATTTTACTATTTACCAGTTTATGAGAGCATTTGGGAGACTTTTGGAGCCAGAACTTCAACCGAAGATTCCAGGGTAATCCACTGTCCATTTCAAGTACCATCAGAGTCAGGTAAATGCTAAAACCCTAATCTTTCATTTCATTGTTTCCATTTTTGTTTTGGATTGGGTTTCAAGGGTCTTTGAGAAATCCCTAACCCTAAATGTGAAAAACTCTCCTTCCCCTTACGGGACAGGCGGTGCTTGATGAAAACCGCCTCTGATCAGTTATACTCAAGCGGTGCTACCGCTCTGTGTATAGAAGGGGCAGGCAGTGTCGACTGTGAGGATGAAAAACTCAATGGGCAAGCAAAAATAAAAGGTTATTGATGTTTTTTGTATTTTCATGTTTTTATATTTTTATGAGGAGTAACAAGACCTAAATTTTATCATGCAGATGTTGGTGCCGCATGACCTGGGGGGTCATCCCCA
This sequence comes from Pseudotsuga menziesii, assembly GCA_001517045.1. Taxonomy (NCBI): domain Eukaryota; kingdom Viridiplantae; phylum Streptophyta; class Pinopsida; order Pinales; family Pinaceae; genus Pseudotsuga; species Pseudotsuga menziesii. The sequence continues at coordinate 610,714 of LPNX011126965.1, read as the reverse complement.
ATTGATAGGAAAGCGAGAGCTTGGTTTGTTCACCGCGGTAATGACCAGCTGGGAGAGATAGAGGAGAACCTGGAGAGGTTGACTATGGATATACCAGATGCAGATATTGATGACCTCTTGATGAGGTACCATAGGAACACTGCGGGAGTGCCAGGACGTTTTAGCTGACTACTACGTAGATTAGTGAGAGTTGTCATGTGTTATCACGATCATCACTAGGTGGTGTCCTGTATGATATATTACTGAAATTTGAGATAGCTTCAAGATTTTGTATGATGTTGTATTTATCTGAAAGCCACCGTGCTTTCAAACGAGGTCTTGTGACCATTTTTGTAAAAACAATATATATATATATATATATATATATATATATATATACAAACTCTATTACTATTGTTTATATGTTTCAAATGGAAAATGCATTTACATAAGTTTTATGTGTTTTTACTGTTTATTTACAATATGATGATCTGTGTTTGATTTTCATGTTATGAATGAGCGATATACCAGTATAGGATATAGTTTGCTAATGAATCATCATCTGCATTATCTGCCTTAGGGATATGCTTCTAACTAATTAATTCAAATGACATTTCCAATAGATGCATGCTCTGGTAGAGATGGAGCAGTACGGGATTCTTGATGGTATAGACTTGGTTCAAATGGAAAACCACTAAATGCGAGTCCATGAATGCTACCAAATCATGAATGTCCCAAGTTGTAGCTTCAGTCAATAGACCTATTACTGCCTGATACTCGGTGATGTTGTTGGTAGTCGGACTAGTACACATCGCTCCTGAACTGACTAGATCATGTGTAGGGGAATACAGAACCTGAGCAGCTAAAGCAAGGTTCAGGGTATGGCGACAAGCACCATTAGCGAAGCCATAAATGACCATCCAATTTTGCATAACCAAAACATGAAATAAATAGTCTAGACACTAAACTCAAAACCATGTTGAAAATACTAAAACACACTGAAAGTAAAAAATGTACATATATACAAGGTACCATACACGAGTGATCTAAGCATAGTACCTCTTCGTGTACAACCCATTGCGAGGTTTCCTAAAGGGGACTCTATCATAATCCACGAGCTCAGAGGCCCCTTTCTCTAAAACCTTGGAAATGATAAAAGGACCGTACCACATTAATTTGAACTTCCCTTTTCCTAGTTAATCATGTTTCTGATCATAAGTCAGCAATAGGTCACCTTCGTTAAACACACAATACTAGACATATTTATCATACTGTGCCTTGACGCATTTCTTATGTGCCTCATTGACTAAGACAACATCTTGTCTAGTTTCGTCAATATTGTTCATGTATAAAAATCTTTCTTCCTCGGTGGAAGTATTGGGGAGAAGTTCAACGACAAGTTTCAAATATGGAATCTGACACTGAATAAGTAGGAAAAATTCTAGTCTGTATACTAACAGAAAGGGTGTAAAACCAATCGCTGGTTTAACCGAAGTTCTATAAGCCCAAAGAGTAGAAAAGAGAGTCTGATGCCAGTTGGATTTATGATCTCCAACCATCTGACACAGCATAGTTTTTAAGACTCTTTTAACGGCCTCAACCTGACCATTAGCTTGCGGATAATAGGGAGTTGAGTTTTCATGGCTAAAACCAGCTTAGCACTTAACTCTGCCATCATCTAATTCTGGAAATGTGATCAGTGACTGTAGACTGTGGAACTCCAAACCTAGCTATTACATGATTAAAAAGAAAGAAGGCAGAATTCTTACCATCCTCTGCATATGTAGGCATAGCCTAAGCCCATTTAGTGAAATAATCTACGGCTATTATGATGTAACCATGCCCCCCAACTGAGGTAGGCTTACAATGCATAAAATCGATCCCCCATTTGGTGAAAGGGCCAACGGTAATGACAGGGTGCAACAGAGTAGGGCGAGTGTACTTTTTCAGATAGAAATGTTGGTAGGGTGGGCATTTCTTAACAGCCTCGTGACAATCTTTAAATATTGAGGGCCAAAAATAGCCATGGCGAAGGATTTTCTAGGTTGTAGCCATCCTAGAGAGATGACGCCACATGCTTCAGAGTGGCAGTCATTGAGAACTTGTTCATCCTCTTCATGGGTGAGGCATCATCGTAGAATGGTATCTATGTCACGCCTATATAATGTATCATTCAAGATAAGATAGTATTTCATGTGGTGATAAATGCAACGATGATCATCATGAGATATATTGGGCTGAAATCTCTGTGCCTGGGGATAAATGATTAAATATCCATACCATGGGTCGTTTGTTCTTATCAGGAACATAAATTCATCCAGGAATGAATCACTGGGCTGGGAAGGTCACACATTAGCTCTGTAAAAACCAATGATTTCTTTGAAGTAGCTTTGGAAAAGTCAAGGTCAAAATCCTGTAGGATAACAATCCATCGGGAGTATTTTCCCCCTAGCACCTAATGAGTCAGGATGTGGTACATAGGTTTTTGGTATGCAAGTACGGTAGTGGTGTGAAGCAATATGTAATGATGAAATTTTTGGACAGCAATGAACGTGGCCAATGCTAGCTTCTCCACATGCGAGTATCGAGTTTCAGAATCGATAAGAATCTTACTAGCGTAGTATATCATGTGTTCTTGGAATTTTTGATCCTCTTGGGATAAAACCATTCCGATGGTAGTAGTAGAGGTAGAAACATATAAGAGAAAATCCTTTGAATAATCCTGGGGGTGTATCATGGGTGAATGGGTTAGAGCGTGCTTAATATTATCAAAGGCTCGCTAGGCCTGGTCATCCCAGAAGAATGGAGTATCCTTTTTAAGGAGACACATATAACCGTGCGTTTTCTCAGCAAAGTTATGAACAAAACAATGAAGAAATTTTTCCTTCCCTTGCAAACTTTGGAGTTCAAGGAGGTTGGTTGGGATAGGAAGGGTGAGTATTGCAGCAATCTTTAGTGGATCAATCTGGATACCATCCTTAGAAACCACGAAGCCTAAGAGACGTCTCGTCTCAATGCAAAAAACACATTTGTGTGGTTTCAGCTGTATTTTGTAATGGCGACATCTCAGGAAAATATCTCTAAGATTTTGAGGATGATCTTTTCGTTGCTGTGAATGCGCAAGGAGATCATCCAGGTATGGATCCATGATGTTTTTAACGTCATGAAACACATAGGACATAGCGAGTTGGAATGTGGCTCCGGCATTCTTGAGGCCCAAGGGAAACTTCCTATAGGTGAAGGTTCCCCACAGGCATATAAATTTCATTTTATGCTGAGCAATGGGCAATATCTCAATCTGATTATAGCCAAAAAATCCATCCATAAATGAGAAGATGACACTTCCAGCATGGTTATCGATAATTTGATCGATGTGTGGAGTCAGAAAATTGTCCTTAGGACAAGCTTTATTCAGGTCTCGAAAATCGATGTAAACTCAAATAGTTCCCTGCCTTTTGTTCATAGGAACAATGTTTGACACCCATTCCATCAGGGGTATAGGATAAATGAATCCTTCCTTTAGAATTTTTTCAACTTCGAATTTGATAGCCGCTGCATCCTTTCGTGGATGGACTTGTCTCTTTTTCTGCCTAATAGGTCTCACTGTTGGATAGGTTTTTATCTCATGGACCACAATAGATGGGTCTATCCTAGGCATTTCTTCATAAGAATAGGCAAAAATAGCTCAGAATTCTTTAAAAAGTGCTCCGTACTCTTCAATTTCTTCTATTGAACAATTCTACCCCACATGAACATGTTCAATAGTTCTAGGCTTGATCGATATGTCAAATGGAGCCGTTTTGGGAATGTTGCATAAATTGCCTTCAGACTCAAAATCTTGCAACAAGACAGGTGTTTGTGGAATGTCGAAAATATTAGTACCCAGGATAGATACAAAATCATTATCTGTTGAACTAGTATTGGGGAGGAACGAGGATCTTTGATGATGATGCTCCCATACTGGTTCATTCGTACTCATAATCTCTATAATGGACTCATATGACGAAAAAGTTTGGGAGAGATAATCCAAAGTAGGAAGAGAAGGTTCTAACGAGTAGGGCAGGTGGCAAGGATCTGAAGCCACAATATGAAGATCATCAGTATGGACATCGGAAATGGATTGGATGGCATCATAAACTGCTTCATGCAGGCTAACGGAGGGTTATTCAACAAATTGCTTGCCCTTGGGATCATAGCCAAACATAGAGATCATATTGGTGGTTTTTGTCTCTGTACTAGAAGGAGTTCACGGGAACACACCCATAAGGGTGGATTCTTGCAGCATACCTACCCCAATCGACTAATAAGGAGGAGGGGACTGACCTAGAAAAGGGATGTTATTCGTCGTAGGAGTAGTAACATCCGACGTATAGAAATCAAGTTGATCAATTGTCACAATATTTCTCAAATGTGGAAACTGGAGAGTTCTAAACACCATCGAAGCGACAATGATCATAGCATAAAACCAATTTCTTCCTAAGAGAAGATTGTAGTCTAACGGGGCGTCCACTACTTCCACCTAAATGGAAACAGTTTTTCCCCCTAGTTCAACTGAAAGTGTTGGCATGAGACCATGGGGTTGGAAACCTCTTCCATCAAAGGATTTTAGGGTTGTCAGTGATTTCATAAGCTCGGGAGAGCCAATGAATTTCCAACAGGATAGAGACAAAACTGAGGTTGAAGCACCTTCATTTAGAACAGTCCTAAAGACCTTTTTCCCAACTACTTTTGTTATGATCTAAAAGGTGAGCTGGTGAGGTAATCTACATTTGTGGGTCTCTGGGTTGAAGTGAATTAGATTCGTGTTATTCAGGTCTAGATCTCTTAAGGCAGTTAACAAGTTTTTGCGTTGCGTGGGATAGATTTGGAGTACTTCTAAGGTAGAAATTGCACATGGTGCCTGAGCTAGGTATTCAACAATATTATAGAACTGTGCAGCTCAAGAATTAGGGTTAAAAACAACTTTCCTAAGAGTAATTTTGGGTAGATGCAAAATCATGTTGATATTAGGCTTCTCAATGGTTACGGGAGCATTAGACGAGGATGCAGGAGAACCAGTAGGAGGAACTTTATCTGGAGAAGGTTTTTCATTTTTATTCTCCTTAGGCTTGTCATATGAGTAACTACAAGTTGTTAAATTAACAGTTTCTGATGAAATCATTCAAATTTGCTCTGTAGGACTATAATTTCCCTAGTTAGACATGTGGTCTACCAGTTGTTGCTCAGAAGGAAAAGGGTCAGTAAGAACTGTCAGCGCAGGATTAGTCTTCAAAAATTTGTTAATTTCATCACGATAGAGACACTCCTTCATGAAATGATCACCACCACACAATAGGCAAGGATATTTGGCTTTCCTTTTTCCTTTATTGTCATTCTCTTGGGTCGTAGGCTTGGGATTTTCCTGTTGATTTTCGACTTTCTTATTTTTTCATTTTCCCCTATTATTACTACCGGATGATTGCATACTTTGAATAACATTCACCTCGGTAGAAACCGTAGGATTAGAAGGAGCAGTGGTAGAAGGACTGGGTTGTTGGGCATGTTTGACCCCTGACTGGGGCTGAATTGAACTAATAACCCCATCAACAAGAGTTTCTGCAGGTGGCTTAGAAGGATCCGTGCTGGCACGAGGAGCTTGAGGAATAAGGTAATACAAAGTTTCGGATTGAGAATACACCAAGTCTAGATACTGATCACGACTGATAGCCTGCTCTTCAGTGACAACACCGCCCATAGCCACATCTTAGGCAATGGGGGGAAAAAAAGAATTCATAAACCAATCAGCTAAGAGTTGGTCTGGGATATGAGCTTTAATGAGTCGTCTCCACCTTCTCCACTCATGGATATGATCTGATATATGTGCAGAGGTGCTTTAACGCAGAGAGGTCAAAAGGTCTGTACCTATTTCGTAGCGAATGGGTAGCTGAAAGTGTGTGAGGAAGAAAGTTTCCAAAGAACTAAAATCCACAAACGAATGTCGTGGAAGTTCAATATACCACTTCACGGCCGTACCAGTCAAAGTGTGTTGGAAGAGTCTCAATTGAATAGAGTCATCCATCAAGGAGTTTGACGAACACCACAGATGGGAAGTCATAACGTGATTCTTCGGATCATCTCCCTACTTACCATCGAATTTCGGAATTTCCGATGGTAACTTGACTAGAATAGGGGGCCATGAAGGATTGTGTTGGATGGGGTCATTAATCAAATTCGACAAATCAAGTAAGTCCAAAGTTTCTAGGAAAGGTAACTAATGATTAGTTTCAACGCACTGATAGTATTGATAAGGCATGTAACCACTAGTAGGACCGTAGGTTGATTGATACATAAGTTGTTGAGATGATGAGCCTCCCAAAGATGGACCTCCAGGATTAGGGTCGCCAGAGCCACCAGGTCCAGCAGGATCATTAGGAGGAGGATCGCTAGGACCTTTGGGTCCATCGGGTCCATCGGGACCACCAGGACCGCCAATACCACCAGGACCACTAGGACTTCTTGGACCACCGGGACCTCTAGGTCCCCCAGGACCACCAAGAGGTGGATCACTAGGCACTCTGGGACCACCAGGGACTTCGGGACCTCCAGGACCACCAGGGCCCCCAGGGGGATGACCTCCATAAGGTAGCCATCCAACACCTCCAAGGCCTCCAGATCCCCCAGAGGGAGGGCCTACATAAGGTGGCCCTCTGGGTCCTCTAGTGATATGAATAGGTATTCCTCCCAAGGCTAGCATGTAGGAACAGTTGTGTTTCCCCCTTGGAGTAAATGTATTGCCAGGATTGGAATTATAGTTTAAGACATTCCTATAGGGGTAGGTTGATAATTCATTTTTCTTACAGGTACCTGATTTGCTGGGTAACCATACCCCCAAGAGGCTTGATTAACTACAGGTTGTTCCCCTAAGGGCTGGCTTGAACTCAATGGAGGGTTAACTATATTTGTATTGGTAGGAGGAATGTAAAATGAGGATGGGCATGCAGTAGAGGTCTGCCTATTATTAGTAACAACTCCACTATCCAGTAATGTAAATCACACCGGGGGTTGCCCCCCGGCATTAAAAGGTATTGATGCAACTAGAGTTGAAGGCTTCCCCCCAGCCATAGAAGTCATGGTAGGACCAGGAACATACCTAACATTAGAAACTGTAGGGTCATAGGTTTGACCTAGATGGTGCGAAATCTCAACAGGTTCAATAGGTTTCATAGAGTCATCCCATGAACGATATCCAGCCAGATTTCCATATTATGGGGAAGAAGAGCTGAAACAGGTTCTTTATGAGGCATGGGGGTTGCTAATATTGTATCTAATCTCTACATTCTCTCTTGAAAATCATGTGCACAATGAAATAGATTCTTGGATTTGTCTATACTTTTCTTCACTTGGTGAAGATTGTTCAGGAGAGGGCCTATTTACCCCAAACGAGGCAATGTCTTGCCCCATAGAAGTTCCCCAAAACGGAGCATTAGGAACATAGTCTGAACAAATAGGACTATCAACACAACCTTCCATAGGAGCATGGAAATAAGTGTCATCCATAGGAGGTTGTTGGACCAAGGGAGTGACGTAAGAAATGAATTGGTCTCTGCTTTCTACAACCAGGTTCTCTTCCACGTGGGAAGTAGTTCTAGCTCCTTGGTTGGTGGCTTCCATTGGACCTTCTTTTGTGACGGGAGGAAAGTCAGGTGAAAAGCTATGTGTTATTTTGGACCGTCTCAAATGAAACTCAGCCAGATTGCATAGTCACTAATCTAACCTAGGGTTTCAAAACTAAGAAAAAACACTCCAAAAATTTTCTCCTACTCAAGCTACAGGACAATAAGCAAATTCAAATGACAGGATGAGCTCAAATAGTCAGTCTCTCACCAGGATTGTCAAGTAGGTGCAACTCGTAATATACCACAAGGGTACGTGCGTAGTAATCTCCCCAAATGTTGTTTTCGGTGTATTGCTCCACATAAGACAACCAAAGGGTTTTTCTCATATGGATAAGGTATCCTAGTGGGGTCTCTCGATATACTCAAGATACATGGGAGCTCAAATCGGTAGTAGTGTTTTCTAATGCACAACCGTTCACAAGGGGCCTTCCAATATACAATCGAGTATGTGAAGTACCTTTCTATATAGCTCAAGGGTATGTGAAAGGCGATTCAATATACCGACAGTACGTGGAAGAATTGCGTGAGTCCTAGGTTGTATTGCGGACAAACAATGAAAGCCTCTATGTTTTACGATTTCCGAACATGTCACAAACTTATCACTCAAATTTCTATACAATTTTTGGCCTATAACTACCGTTAATTTTAAAGTGGATGGTTAGGTGAATACATGGAATTTTGACAGAAATGTAAAACCATGCAAGTATGAAATGCAAGTTCAATCACTTTACTGTTCAGAGTATGCCTAATTATAGGAAGGAGAGAGAGTGTTTCCTTTTCAATTTTGCTTTGAAACCAAAATTTCCCCAAACAACTATACTAAAAATCCTTTTCCGAGCATACAAGCAAACAACACTTCTTCAAATCAAATATTTTGAAAGCAAACAGATAGAGTAATATCTCTTTTCCAAGAAGAATAAAGACAAACAACAATCAAAAGTATAATTGATATATTTTCAATTTTTTCTATTAAACTGGAAATATCTAACTAAAACTACTTGTATTTTTTCTTCTGATGAGATGACTATATGAAATAAAGCAAGAACAATGGAGATCTGAAATCCTATGAAGCTAATCAAAAGGTCCAAAAATTCTTCCTAAAACAACCATATAAATGAATCTCAACAAATAAATTTTCTTTTTTCGGAGCGAAAAGAAGTTTTTCACAAACTTAATGAAAAACAGAAACAAGCAAACCGATCAAATGAGTCTTTCTTTTCAGTATTATCTAATAACAGGCAGAGATCTAATCTAGTCTAAAGCTTCCAAAAAATCCTTTCAGAATAACCAAACTTACAAGTAATAGTAATGATGAATCTAACCTAGCCTTTCGATTTGAACAAACTAGCATTTACCACATAAAACATTTCAGATTTCAAGCACTCAGGTATTTGCAAACAAGTCTGGAAAAAGCCAATTGAAAACAAAAAATTCAAAAACCAGAAATTTCTTTGCAAAATTTTGAAAAACCAAAGGTTTGGAAAAACTACATGGCACCGCTTCCAAAAGGTTGTTGACAGAGCGCTTTTGAGGAGGCACCGCTTCCTACTAACTGCTCGCAAGAGATGGCACCACTTCTTAATATCTACACATAGGTAGTGGCACCGCCTATTTTCCATTGCATAGCCGTGGTTCCCTATAAATGTACAGAACACAAAAATTTCGAAGAAACAAAGTTAAAATTTGGCAAACTATCATAAAAAATGATGAATCAACAAAAATAAAGAGCATAGAAATTCAGGATGGCTCAGATTTGAAGATATCCGGTGATATCAGCTCAAAACCCAACTAGGTTAGATGGTAGATTTGACTGAAATGATAAGAAGTTGGAGCTTGGATTCGGACAAGTGTTTGAAGTCTAAGGAAGATCAGATTTGCTAAAGCTCTTCCCCAGCAGAGTTTCCAAATTTGTTATCAGGAATTTTGCACCTTTTGCAGACAGAAGCTGTTCCTCTGGTCTGATGTTTCAGATCCAGAACAAGTAAGTCACAACAAGGTTGATCAACTTCTCCTGGAAGCTACAGACACCTGGAATACAATCATTAGAGATTGATGTGGTCTTTAACCTATGGAAAAGATCTCCAAGAAGATTCCTACAAAAACACATCAAACACACACGATCAAAGTACCAAAGTATTATCCATAGATCTATATTGGTGACTAAGGAATCCAATAATAAGCATCCAAGATTATACAAGACAAGTTATATGGGAATAAAATCAACTTTGCATTAATGAATAATGAAGAGTTACAACCCGCGCCTTAGTTTTGAATGCACTCCTTCACAATACCGATGTCTTATCCCCAATGGCTCCAACTTGCTCTTCTATGCTCACTCTAATGACTTAGGCCAGAATGTCAAAATGGTAGCATGACTTTTCTCTCCCTCAACCATGGGGTATAAGCCTATTTATATAGGCTTCAAAAGGATAGAGATGGTTGAGATTTTGGAGTGTGAGGTGGATAGGAGATCCACAAAGGAGGGATTTCGAGCTCAACTGACCCAAATGAATAGGGATAAGGCCTGACACGAAGCTTTTATCTAGAAGCTTCGTGAAGCTTCCTTTTTCACTTTTTACTAAGGGCACTACTCCTGCTCCCTTATGATAGAGCGGTGTTAGGAATAACCTCTCTTCAAACAAAGAGTAAAGCCGGTGCCACCGCCTATCTTCAACACAATTCAGGTGGTGCTAAAGAAGGTACCGCTCTTAAGATTAAGGGGAGAAGTGGTGCTGTTTTTTTACTTCAATATTTGGGAATAAGGGAAAAAATTGGTGTTTAGGATCTTATCACATGTTGGTGACAAGATTTAGGTGTAACAACATTCTATATTCTTTCCATAAGGTTTGATTCTTTTGCAGCCTCTCCCTGTTCTTCTGCTTGACTAATTGGGTTTTGTTATTGCACTGTCTCATGCACCCCCCCCCCCAACTGAACTGGAGGGACTCTGGTCCCCCTACTCTACTTACACTCCCCTTAACTTTGCAGGTGCCTCTTCTTCCTCTTCTATTGGGACACCACCCAAAAGTGCAGGTGCTTGAATTATTAGAGGCTGGCCAGTGAATTGTTCCCAGGTTTGGTTCTGCTGTGCTAAGGCCCTTATGATAATCAATTTAATTAGGCCGTGGCGGGTGAGATAAGAGTAAGGGCATCAGGATGATCTTACAAACCCTTCCATATGATGTAGGTCTTTAAATAAATAAAATGGGATATTGAGTAAATCCCTCTTGCGTAAATGAGACAGTAGAGGAAACTCAGAGAAATACATAGTTTGATACTGAACTTCACATGTGATGTAATTCTTTAGGAAGACTTCCACCTCATTCCAAGGGTGAGGAAGTGATGGTAGAGCTATCCCTTGCTTGGCTTGGAGGACCTGTTCACCAGATACCAGAAACTCCTGCATTGCAGCCACATTTGTGGGTTCTTCTTCCAAACTAGGTTCTTCCCTCCCGAGCAAGACCAGTAACCTCAACCACAATCTCCACAGTAAATTATACACGTAGATATTTGACTTCTAAATAGGTTTCTGTCAAATTTAGAGAAAATTGCAAAGCTATTTCTCGATGAAAACCATTTAAGCGCTAAAAGAACTTGGACCAGCCAGCTGCTTCTAAAATGGCAAAAACCTCTACATTTCTACATTGGGCATTCATGTCTGTAGGTTCATGCTATTAAATTTGAGCATATAGATCTGTAGAAAAACACACAACTCACAAAGAAGATCTCACAATTTACTCAGCCATTGAAGAATGAAACAGTGCAAAAGGCTTGCAGCTGTGAATGCTTTCATTAATCAAAAAAGTAATCCAGATAATAATTACAATGATGTAAAATGGCTTTAATAGCCACAAGCAATTCGAATCCACATGAGGAAGTTCGAATTGATAGATAATAATTACAATGATGTAAAATGGCTTTAATAGCCACAAGCAATTCGAATCCACATGAGGAAGTTCGAATTGATGACTCTACTTGACGGTAGGTTACCAAGACTTGTCTAAATCATAACCGGAGTTCTAAAACACAACCAACTGTTACATTTAGTATTAAATAATGGTTAATTGACTGTGGTAGGTGAGAAAAACGCCCCACATGTGTGCAATTAATTAAACCATTATTTAACTGAATGTAACTAACTCCTAACTTGGCTTGACTAGTCATCAACTGAAGTTAACTGACCTTGGTTGGTTTCGGCACTCCCAGTTGCTTCCTAAATTGTAGGGATTGATCTAGGAGACTCCTAAACTTATGCAATTAAGTGCAATAAGTGGCAGTGAGCCTCAATTAGTGTTCCCCACACTTTGGTAACTGAAACATGTGCCCCAATTAGGTCAAGTTTAACCAATGGTGCTAATGACTATAAATAGACTGGATGGACTCCCGATTTAGACATGACTCCTGATTTAGACATATGACCAAATTTGGACAAGGGAGGATTAATAATCCTAACACCCCCCCTGAATGCTAACTTGGACAAACTATGGGCCCTGGTAACTGAGACCATAGGTCACCCATTACATCAAGTAAAATAAAGTAACTGCTCAAAAATAAGGTGCTTGGGGAAAAACCACATGGGAAAAAAAAAAACCCCTTCTAATTAAGCAGGTAGAATCATGATCAATCTGGTTCTTCTGTGCACAGGTATCCTAGGACTTGGCATGTGAACCTCTCCATCATATGTCTGGAGGAATCTTCTTCTTTGGAAGAAGAATGATACGCTCAACTAAATCAGAAATATAGACAGCTGCCGGATGAAGACTGGACCCATGTAGAGCAACTGAAGTCAACTGAAAAGTGACGAAAGGTTCTTGAGAATTCAAAGAATGTGAAGAACACTCAAGAAACTGATATGTTGCAGCCATGAACAGAAAACCATGAGTGGTAAGAACAGCCCCAAGTGTTAGGAGCAAGTGTCCAGGCTGATGCAGAAAATCTTCCTCTTTACTAGTTCTGTGAGAAGATGAGCATGTGATCAATGGTAGAGAAGCACTGGGACTATTGAGAGCGAATGCTGGAGCTACATAGTTTGATATATATTCTGAAATAGATAATGAATCACATAATAAAATATCAGCAACCTCATATGAGGAAACTAACACCAAATCCCCATCAGCAGTTTTGAAGAGAAAGTGCGGTACTTGATTTTTCACACCGGAATTGGTGAGAGCAGCTACAAGCATGAATGAATGCTTTTGGATTTTAAAGTATGAACCAAATAATATCAGATCAGAAATTAAATCAGATCTAAACAGGTTCAAAACAAATCCAAAACTGTGAAATGGAATCAAATCCCGAGCAGTAGTTTTGTAGGAGACTTGCGGTACTTGTTTCTTCACACCGTTGATGAGAACAACTACAAGCGGTACTGAAAGATTATTAATTTGATATATTAAACCAAGAAATATCAGATCAAATCTAAATAAGATCATATCAGATCCAATAAGGTTAATATCAGATTCAAATAAATGGTTAACCGAGACGATGGATGCACGGCTTTCTTCTTCTTCAAAATTCTGAATTTTGGTGCATGCAATCTTGTAGGAATTTGCTGGAAAAACTAGATCATGGGGAGCGAATGGATCACTCTGGTAATCTCATATTTCTTCCAAAATATCCAAGGTATCACATATTTGCACACCAGCAGCAACATTAGAGGGAGAAAAATCAAATTTCTCTTCACTTTCAGAAGCAATTACTAGTAAATTTTGCACAGAATTTAAAAGAAAATCACCGGTGAATGTTTGCATGGAAGTGGAGCAGAATTTTTCTTCAATATCAGAGATTCGAATGTCTTCTTCTGTTTCAGAAATATGAGAAGATGAGATATCAGAGATCTCATGAACTTCTGGAGCATCAGGAGAAGGAGTCACTGCATGGAGACTGTCTTCAATTCGAATTGACTGTGTAGAAGTTTCTACTTCTTCTTCATCTTGAAAAACTTCATCAGAGAGAGTGGAGGCAAAGATTTTTGGATCAAGGATGCTCCATGTGCATCCAAAGGTTCTTTCCAATCTTGCCCAGAGTTCCTGTGGATCTTTAATAGATCTACTGTGGTAGCGCATGCTAGGAGAAAGAGCCAGTTCCATTATTTCAAAAGCTTTATCCTTTGATTTTAGCCAGTCATTGTCACTCTCAAAAGAATTTCTACCGAGTCCAATAGACAACGAAAAGAGTTTTTGTCTTCTCAGACATATATTCATCTTCAACCTCCATTCAAAATAGTCTGAGGATCGGGTGAGAAGAGGAACTGATGAATTCATTTCGAAGTTGTACCTGCAAAACAAAAAAATGATCCAGTAGGAGATCCAAGGAGGAGAAGTGCCTTTTCCGTCGAGGCTCTGATACCATGTTAAATTTGAGCATATAGATCTGTATAAAAACACACAACTCACAAAGAAGTTCTCACAATTTACTCATCCATTGAAGAATGAAACAGTGCAAAAGGCTTGCAGCTGTGAATGCTTTCATTAATAAAAAAAGTAATCCAGATAATAATTACAATGATGTAAAATGGCTTTAATAGCCACAAGCAATTCGAATCCACATGAGGAAGTTCAAATTGATGACTCTACTTGACGGTAGGTAACCAAGA
>LPNX011126965.1:561142-596382 GCA_001517045.1 Pseudotsuga menziesii | reverse complement strand
GACTATAAATAGACTGGATGGACTCCCGATTTAGACATGACTCCTGATTTAGACATATGACCAAATTTGGACAAGGGAGGATTAATAATCCTAACACATGCCAGGATAGGATACCCATATCATCTCTCCTTCTAAATTCTGGTGTGATCTTAACAAATTACAAGCCCAAAAATGGAATTTGCAGCACAGGAACATGCACGAATCGTCAAGGTTGGAGTTGGATAAATCAAGAAAGTTAAGACAGTCGTAAGCAGTGAATAATTGGTAATATTTGGCCCCAAATTAGGAAAAAGATGAAGGTCATATGATAAGCTAAAGTACCGGTTAGATCATGTGAATTAACAATTAAATAAGTACAGGTGTAATGATGGGTACAAAAAGGAAAATCATGATTAATTCTGTCAAATCCAATTAACCCCTAATCATGTAAATGATTAGAATCTGTACCATTGCAACACAAGGTGAACCGTGACTTCCCATAATAATTCAGCCATCAATTCAAAACATAATTGTGTGCATGCTGCTATAGTATCATCCCCAGTAATTAAGAAATGTCTTTTCATCTATGACGGAAATATAACTGGAGCTGTGAGGTGAGTCAGAACCTAACAAAGTCACTATAGAAGGAGCAAGTTGATAAGTCAACTTGAAGGATAGCTGACTTGGTCGATCAGCCGACTAAGTCGATGGGCCAACTTAGCCGATGAACCAACTAAGTCGGTCGGCCGACTAAACTAGAGATTAGGTCGGGCACCTAAGGTCATGTTGGTTCATCGAATTGACAGGTAGTCATTTTGTAACCGTTTTGTAATCATATATATTAGGTTGTTGAGCCAGATGAGAACTCAGTTCAGTTCTCTGTGTTGTATGGACTCATTCGTATAATATAATCCATTATGTCACCTATTTGTTCTTATCTCTTGTCTCTATTATATATATATATATATATATATATATATGTTTTAGTGTGTATTATTGGTAACCTTATGTGATCTATGAGATTACAACATTGGTTCCGTTGCCGGTAGTACATGACTGAAATGTATGCAAATAGATGATACCAGAGCAGGAGATTAAGGACTGGTGGGAATGTAAAGTTGTAAACTATTTGCAGAATTACGCGCGAAGGAACAGATTAACAATCACACAAGCAAAAGAAAGATTTTTCACAGAGATGCATGAAAAGTTTGTCGAATCAGTGCCCCAACTTTTGAAGAAATTCCTGGATGAGAAAGCCGAACGGGATTAAAGAACAATAGTTGGTGGAAAAACTGATCTGCGGAGGTAGAAAAAACTTATCGGAGTGGTTTGAGAAAATCGCCGACGACTTTTGTGAGGAGCAAGCAGTCGAAGACAGAACTTTGGTGGAAACAGTCAAGGAGAAATTTTACACAGATCTCACCGAACAATTTATGTGTTCCTTACGGACCTTGCTGTTCAAATTCCTAATTGAGAAGGGAGTAGGACATATTGTTGAACCTCGTCCATCACTTCATGAACTTCCATCAAACTATAACTGGTCGAAGAAGTAGAGGAAGTGGGAAAAATTTATTGCAGAAAGGGAGTGGGAATACTTCCTAAGCAAATAGACTGAACTATCCGGGCTTTCTAAAAAGCGTCGGGTAGGCTATGGGGGGGTAGCTGGTCATATGTCGAGATAGAGTATAGTGGATCCTTGTCGACTAGAACCAGATACCAGTCACCGGTAATGAGTAGTCGACTAAAAGGGAACTCAAGAGAATAGTATCATACGAAGGTATTTCGGACATTTAGAAACTACAGAGGGAAGAGAGAGAACAGAGGAGGGAAGCAAGACGAGAAAGAGCCTTAGAGATACACAGAGGAAGGAGTCCTAGGGTGACCGACAGAGAAGAGAATCTACTTGAGTCAGGTCATGACTGACATAAGGAAGGTGTCGAAAAAGAAGCGTCCCCTACGGAGGAAGAATTTTGGATAAAGCAGCCAAAAGCTCTCCAATTAAGAGCTCCCAATGAAGGAACAACCCTCTATCCATTGAATCTGTGTACTCGAATACAGACTATTGTTGAATAAGACCTCCGACTCTAAGCTGGTGACTTTAGTATATGGAGTCGACTAGGCGACGACATGTACACTGGACAACACAACATTATACGTCGACCAGAGGAAGGGAATTAGGTGACCTTGCAAGTGGCACCCTCCCACTGAAGTATCCACTTACTCCTACCGACACATGAAGGAGCACCCCCGCTGCCAAACACAGCTTTAGAAGACATAGACTATTCAGAAATGTGGGCAAATAGTTGTAGTGGACCATCGACAGTAGAAGTCGACATCAACCAATTGCAAGTCGACGAAGAATTGACAACCAACGGGAACGGAAGTTTCGTCGACCAAAGTTCCGCAAAGACAAACACACCAATAACTCCACCACCCTCACCACCACCCCCACCTCCACCGCCACCACCTCATGAGAGCAGTGACAGTGATTCAGACATGGGTCACGGATCAGCTCACATTCCTCTATATGAGGGGGACGAGGACCCCAGATGACATTAGTTCATCTACGAGTCGACTTGGGAGGCCAACCAAGTTACAGACGAAGATAGGCAAATGGCACAGTTTTTCGGTGCCTTAAGGAAAAGGGCATTGACGTGGTACATGAAATTTTTAGAAAGGCAACCTAGAGCAACAAAAGCCGAGATTAAGGCGCAATTTTTGTCATTTTTCAAAACTTCAGATGCTAAGCACCTGGCCGCGAAAAAACTAAAAACCACATCACAAAATCCAGGGGAATCTGTCCACGACTACAATAAGCATTGGAAAGACCTACTAATCTAGCTGGATTATGTTATAGATGAACAGTTACTAATCCATTGGTTTCTTGCAAGGCTATCTCAGAAAGTGCGCCGACACATCAGTCTGGAAACGTTCAAAACATACAAAGATGCGCTAACAAAATATCTTCAAGTGGAGATGGACGAGGACATACCCGCTTACCCCACGGACCACAGATTGGAAGAACAGCTCGAGAATGTACAGAATTCTCTAAAAGAGTTAAGCCTCAAGAATCAGGAGATCTGGTGCACCAAATGCTTGATGGCTGGCCATTCCAAAGATAATTGTCGACAAGATTACAGCCGACAGGATGTTCGATTCGTACAGACCAAGTCCTTTTGTGACATTTTCCAGGAGCACAGAGATCACTCAACAAAAGATTACCTATTCAACATGAAGAATGGCAAGGCCTCCTGGTGTGCCATCTGTGAGAGCAAAAGTCATAACACGACCGACTGCCAGTTGAACCTCAAGAACCGACAGAACTATCAGGTGGTCTACCAAACTAATGCAGTAGCACAGCATAACGAGCAAAACAATCTAGCAAACGATCAGAATGGTCAAAGATACAATGGTCGACGATATGAGCACCGGTAGTACAACCGACGTGCAGTCTATGGAGGAAGAGGTCGATTCCCTAGGAATCGCGACAACCGACCGCGTTGACCCATCCAGTGCTTCACATGTTATAAAGAGGGACATCGGTACACAGACTGTCCATATAAAGACAGAACTGCTCTCAAATTCTGTACTCACTATGGGGTAGGGAATCACTCACTAGAGGATTTTCCTACCATGTTAGAAAAAATTAATACGAAAAAAATGTTAATGTCTTGTCCTGTGTGCAAAAAAATGATGTAATAAACACTAAAAATTTACATATTGTAACTCGACAAGGAACAAAAATAGGAGCTGATAACCCACGAATCAGTAAAAGAAAAACCAAAAATGTCTATCCTGACCCACTGAAAGAAAAACAAAAATAAAAGGATGCAACCAATGTATTCAAAGATATTGCACGACAATAAAATGTTCATGACACTCAACACAACGCAATAAACGAATTAATCCAGCTCATTCAACAAGACAACTCAGTATCCTAGTTTATCGATTTGCTGTATGAAATAAAATGTACTAACTCTGAAAAACAAACAAAGAACATCTACAGCTTAAATAAAAAGGACAAAGGTGATTTCGACCCACTTGTTGACTTGGAAATCGAGGGATACCACATCCTACAAGTAGTGCTCGACTTCGGCTCACAAGTAAACATCATGACTCGTGACACTTGGGAACAAATGGGCCAACCTCAACTCAATGAGTCAAGCATATACCGGAAACTAGCCGACCAAGGACTAATTGAATCCATTGGAGTCTGGGAAAACGTCGACACGACTATAAAAGGAATATCGACCAAGGTAAACTTTGAAATCATCAACCCAAAGGAAGGATCTAGTTCCTTGCCAATGCTAGTCGGTCGACCTTGGGGTATAAAGATGAAAGAATCCATATCCCTGGACAAGGAATGAATCAAATTAAAAGGATATGGACAAAAATTCATTGTACCCATTCATCCATCTCAAGGGGAAACTTGGACTAAACCTATTGATGAAGAATTTGATGTCCGACAACTCTACCAAATCCACAATGATGCAGATTACACAGAACCAAATATCCATGGAGAACTTCACTTAGGCAACCAAGACTCAGTTGGTTATAATTTCGATGCTGAATTATATGACTGGGAGATCGAGAACTATGAAACACAAGCAAGAGGGTGTTGGACTATACAGAAAGTGCAAAAAGAGCCCACCCAACAGTGCTTCATAGTGTCCATTGTCCCAAAAATATTTGAGAAGAAAATTAGGGAACACCCTACCTTAAAACCGACCAACCTGCATACTACACAACTACCAAGATATAAGGAAATGGAATCACCAGTCATGCATGTCGAACAAGTTTCCAAAAATATTGGTGAACATGGCCGACTTCAAAGCCTAGTTGAAACTTTTACAGGACAAGCTGCTAGATGGTGGGATACCCATCAGACAAGACTACAGACCTGGACAACTGCTTCGACTTACTTTGTCGAAAGGTTTGGAGGAAAGAAGTTAACCCAACAGGCTCATATACCTGTATTCACTCAAGGATAGAACCCAAAAGATCATATCAAAACCTGTGAAAAGGAGTGGAGAAGACTTGGATACAAGGATGAATGAGCATGGCCACACTTATTCCCATCAACCCTCGCTGACTTACCAAAAAAATGGTATAAGATGGAAGAAGCTAGAGGTGAAACCTTTTTATGGCACGAACTCAGGGAAAATTTTATTAAAGATTTCAGCTTTATACCTCAAAATAAAAACTTGGTCGAAACAACAAAACAAATTAAAGAATTCATCCAACCGACCGAAAACAAACCCTTACAAGATAACCGACAGATAAGGAGATGTAACAATATACAAACAAGATCAAAGCCATAGTCGACAAGATTACAGTTAGAAAATGAAAACACAGAAGGAAAAAGGTTTATATGGAAATCCAACCATGTCGAAACAACAAAACCTATTTGCACAATCCTAAAAGTCAAAACAACTGACAAACAAGATACCGACAGAATTACTACAGCCAACTTCCCTACCACATTCTCATAGTTCAAAGAAGGAAGTCGACCAATCAATGAAGCCAAAGCACCAGAGTGGCTAGATGCTAAAGTCAAAACTAAAGAGTTCGACATCTCAAATGATGATCGACCAAAAATGGCAAAGATTGGTGACTACTGGAGTGAAGAACAGACCATAGAGATAGCTAACTTACTAAAGGAATTCCAAGATGTATTTGCTAGAGATTACAAAGACCTCAAAGGCTTAGTCCATGAAATGGGAGAAATGAAAATTGATACTAAACCTGATGTTCGACCTATGAAGAAAAGGCCTTATAAACTAGCTCACAAATACAAGGAGATAGTCAAAAAGGAAATTGATAACATGTTAGAAGCAGGCATCATCTACCCTATTGACCAATCAGAACGGGCAAGTCCAATGGTGGTACAACCTAAGAAACATGACCCGACCAGACTAAGAATTTGTGTCGACTTCAGGGAACTAAACAAAGTAACACTGGCAGACCCATTTCCAATCCCCTATGCATATGAAATCTTGAATGAAGTTGCAGGACATGAATGCTACTCATTCACAGATGGATTCTCAGGCTATAACCAAGTGCCAATATCTAAAGAAGACCAGAAGAAGACAACCTTTGTCTATGATTTTGGTTCATTTGCTTACAAAGTTATGCCTTTTGGATTAAAGAATGCACCTGCAGTATTCTCTAGAATTGTTGTCAAAACATTTCAAGAATATATCTATAAGACCATGGCAATATACTTTGATGACTGGACAATATACTCCACGCTAAAAGATCATTGCAAATGGCTCCGATTTATGCTGGAGAGATATCGACAGATTCAACTCTCCCTAAACATCAAGAAATGCATATTTGTGACCCCCATAGGGATATTATTAGGGCACATTGTCTATAAGGAAGGTATTAAGGTTGACTTTGCAAAGATTAAAATTATCCTCGACCTGAAACCACCAGTAAACCCCAAACAAGTCAGGGTGCTACTTGGCCACACATGCTATTACATAAAATTCATAAGATATTATTCAGATATGACCTATCCTCTTGAAGAACTATTAAGGGAAGATGAAGAGTTTAACTGGATAGAGGAGTGCCACACATCATTCGAAAAATTAAAAAGAAAACTAGTCAAATCCCCCATCCTAAAGTTTCCAAATTGGTCGGTCAAATTCCATGTTCATATTGATGCATCAGGCCTAGCAATAGGAGCAATCTTAACTCAACTAGGAGATAATGGAATGGATTATCCTATAGTTTACATCAGCCGAAAATTAAATAAAGCTGAAAGAAACTAGTCGACCACAGAAAGAGAAGCCCTAGGAATGGTCTTTGCACTACAAAAATATCGACATTATCTCTTAGCTAATCCATTTATATTATATACAGACCATCAGGCCCTGAAGTACCTCATCAATAAACCACTACATCATGGAAGGATCTGTCGATGGCTACTTCTTTTCCAAGAATTTGAGTTTGAAGTCGTTGTCCAACCAGACAAGTTAAATGTAGGTCCCAACCATTTATCCCAAATTGACACAAGAGAAGAACCAACAGGAATCGACGACGACTTACCTGATGCACATTTATTTTGGATAGAAGCAGTCCCAGTAGAACTAGAAGAAATAGCTCAGTTCTTAGAAGATGGACATGCACCAGAAGGTATGAGCACCAGGAAAAAGCATATCTTAGCTATGAAGGCAGCTCCATACAGCCTCATTAATGGATTTTTATACAAAATGGGATTAGATGACATCCTCAGAAGATGTGTACTAGAACATGAACGAGACCACATTATGCATGAAGCACACTATGGACCTGCAGGAGGACATTTTCAAGTGGACACAACTGCAAAGAAAATCCAACAGTCAGGATTATGGTGGCCGACACTCCACAGAGATTGCAAAAATTTTGTCAGTTGATGTGATAGATGTCAACGACTTGGTCGACCCCTGTCTAGCATAGAAATGCCTTTGATATCAGTAAACCCAAGTCTCACATTTGAAATCTAGGCCATAGACTTCATAGGACCATTTCCTATACCAGCAAAAAGGACAGGTGCAAGGTATATCATTACTGCAGTCGAATATGTCACTAAGTGGGCAGAAGCTGAACCAGTCGACACATGTTCTAGTGAGATAGTTGCTAAGTTTATCTATGAGAATATCATCACTAGATTTGGATGTCCACTAACCCTGATTAGCGACTAGGGAACACACTTTATCAACAAAACTATTAAAACCCTAACCAACCAATTCCAAATCGACCATCGTCGGAGTCAACATACCACTCTCAGTTGAATGGAGCAATTAAAGCATTCAATAAAACATTAACAAGAGGATTAACTAAAATATGTAATGCTGATAAGGATGACTGGGATGAGAAAATACCTGCAGTATTATGGGCATATAGAACAGCCTATAAACGATCGACTGATCAAACTTCGTTTCGACTAGTCTATGGACAAGAAGCAGTAGTTCCACTACACTTCCGACAATAGACACCTATTATCGCAGAAATACTACATGTCGATGTCGAACAAGGAAAGAAGGACCAACTATTTCAACTCAGCAAGCTGGAAGAGCACCGACTCATGGCTATACAACACCAAGAAATCTAGAAGCAACAACAGAAAGCATGGCACGACCGAAACATTAAGAACAAAAACCTGTCGGTCGGAGACCTTACTTTACTATACAATAGTCGGGTCAAAGGAAAACCTAAGAAGCTCCACACATAATGGATGGGACCTTACATTGTTGAAGAGATACATCCCAATGGATCAGTATGACTAAGGACGTTACAGGGCATAGTATTTCAGAAGCTCGTTAATGGAGCCCGACTCAAACGCTACAGAAACTAAGTCAACAAAAAAAAAAAAAATTCATATAACAACCATAACTGTCAACCAAAATCCATAAAAAAAACTAAAAAAATTCCGAAACCAAAAACATACCATACTTACAGAAAAACCATGACAGAAAATCACCATCTTGACAACCGCCATCATGTCCATCGACCTCACACCATCGACGATTTTTATCGACCGACCACTCCCGTCAACCATTCTCATCACCAACATCAACCGACAACTTCGATAGTCCCATCGTGCATCATGACATCGAGTGCCAAAAGCAATTCGCCATTAACACACACTCGAGTCTTCTAGTTGGAACATCACCTCCTCCATTAATACACCCATCGTTGCACACAACCACAGCATCGGCTATAAATATTGGATCGCCGAAGGATCATTCACCGCAATCCATACAGAGAGAACATTAGAGCATCCAGTTGACTAAAAGCTGAGAACCCCTTAGTGAAATCGACCACCAAATCGACACAATGGCACCCAAACAAATTAGAGCCTCGACCAAAGCCAAGGAAATACAGGTTGCGGATACACGTTTAGTCCGCAGGCTAAAAAACATCAAAAAAGACAAAGTACAGGAAGGCTCATGGAAAAAAATATGGATCGAAATACAAGAATGTGCCTTTGTCGACAAAAAGGACACTCAAGCAGCAGAGAAAATCAAACGCAACACTCTCTTCGGCTATGCCAACGCACTGCTTATGGCTAGCTTTGGTGGCATGAAGGAAACTGCTATCAAATTCATCATCAGTCGGTATCACAATGGCCGGTTCTACTTCAACCAACCGATCGACATCTCTAGAGATGTCATCTCCAAGCTGACCGATCTCTCTAATGATGGAAACCCCGTACCAGTTGGAATCAAAGAAGGACTAGTTGAAGAGCTGACTGGGTCACCTTCCGGTAAGAACTCCAAGGGCTTGATAATTATCCAAATCACAACCCGAACGCCACATATTTTGGCCAAAATAATTGCAATAACACTCACTCTAGCAAGTTGAGACAATGACCTTAAATTAGACATGCTAGAAGCTGTCGACACCATAGCCACAGATGGACGAATATACATATGGGGTGAATATGTCACCGACATGGTGAAGACCATCTGTGAGAGATGTCAAGAAACGGGGGGAATCATCAATTTCCCCTCCCTCATCTTATGGATTTTCATGTACCACATCTGACCAGAGGGGAGTCTAGTCTTTTGGGAACCATCGAAGTTCGACATGTGGAGATTTAAACCATTCTCCTAAAAAGGAACCTTGCACAAACTTGAGCGCGGGAAAGTACTATTGGAGAACTGGTTTAAACAACTCAAAGTCTACATGACTAGATGGTGGGTGCCTCAAAAAATCCGATGAAATCTACCGGCGAACTCCCACATCCAGCTGGAGCTTGACCATACCTCGGTGTGGTACATGCAGGGCGACAATTCAAACACCAAAGCCCTCGACTACTATCCGTCAGTTGAGCAGATATTTTAGGAAGTGTCTCGACAATCCAAAACAAAAATACCAGTGCCAGCAGTAGCAAAACCGATCGACTTCTTGATCGAAGAGCCGCTCACAGACCAAGAAAAAGAGGAAGACTATGAGCTCAACCTCTATATCAGCACATTTGTGTTGGAGGAGACACCGGTCGAACAAACTGGTCGACTACAAATAACCATCAAACCTTCGACCGTAAAGAAGGCAAAACCCCAGACCACAAAGCCAAATCCACATCCACAGCAGCAGATAACTCCTTTGGCTAGAGAAAGTGTCACCCTGAATCAGGAGCCAAGGGGGGAGACAGAGCTAGAAAACCCTGAGTGTGCTGTTACAAAAGGCATTATTCGGAAATTGTCAAAGGAGATAGCAATGACCAGGAAGAATCTCAAAACACAACAACAAAAACAAGGTAAAGGTAAGCGCAAGCTTATCCTTTCCGACTCATCCAAAGACGAAGAAGAATTGGAAGCCACGGCCCTCGACATCATCGAGGATGCCGCAGTAAATAAAGTACCAGTTGAAACCCAGTTCCAGTGATTTGTCGATGCAGGAGCATAAGCAGGTCGACCGAAGAAATCAAAGACCATGATGATGCCTGAAAATGTTGTCGATCTTGTGTCAACGCCTCCACCCCCATCACCAACGAAAATAACTGAGGAACAAGTACTGGCACCACAGTCAGTCAGCCCCCTCGACCTATGCAAAATGGTGATGTCGGAGCAGGTGAAAGCAAAATTCAACAAAGATAGGGATTTGTAGGCTTTTATTGAGAAACTGCCTAAGTTGTTTACGTCGGCACAGAAGATCTTGACAAAAGCACGTCTCTTCATGACCGGAGGCTACCAACTTAGACAGGACGCATAATTCAGAATTTTTGCAACCATTACATCGAATTTCGAGAGAAATCCCGACAAGGATGCCGAAGTGATTACATGCTGGTCCTCGACTATCACAGCGACCATACCCATACCCCAAGTCGACCCACTAGCCACTGCACCGACTGAAGGAGAAGAAACTAAGGAGGACATAAACCGACAAATTAACCAGATGTTCTCTGACGTAGAATCACCCCCTCACCCCGACAATCCACCACTCACCCATACTTCCCCCAAACCAATCACCCTCGACCATTCGCCCACTCCATCACCACCACCACCCCCACCACCCCCTGACTCAGAGAAAGGCCCACCACAACCAGTTGCATCGAAACAACCACAAGAGGTAGTCATCCTACCTCCCCAACCAGATAAACCATCAGCCTCTACCCCACAAACCAAATACCCAGCCTTGACTGTTGCAGGTACATAGGAAGCAAATAAAGAAAAGCATAAGAAGAGGAAGGAGAAACAGAAGAAGGAGCATCATGGAAAAACTTCAAAATTCCAAATCAGATTAAGAAATGCAAGTACCCTGACTGACATAGAGCTAAGACAACTCCTCAAAACCCTAGCAGGTGAAGCAAAGACAAGGAGTGAGCAAAATATTAAAGAACTCAGTGACAAAAACACAGAACAGGTCGAGTTTCTCGACAAATGCAGGAATCTAGCCCAGTCTGTCATCCCAGGTCCCATAGAAGTCGACACAGACAAACCGTTCGAAAGGGCATATCAACTATTTGAGAGCATGGTGTCGACACTCCAAGCTCACATTTAGGAGACAAAGGAGGAGCAAAAAGAGGAAACGACCCGACTCCTACTGGCATAGCACAATGCCTTTTCTGAAGCATATAAAGTGCTGCAGGATCATATGGAAGAATCTGTCGTAACTGAAGAAATCCTCAGAGACTGGCCTAATTACTACGGGCAAGTCTATCAGCAGACATGACAGACTTGACGAGGGATTCAGGCACTAGAGAGCAGAAAAACCACTGAGGTAGCACTCAGAACGACAATAGAAGAACAGATAGTGCTTGAAACCGCCAAACTGCAGAAACTAGAAAGGGAAGAACATCAGTGGGTGAAACAAGCTCTCCCTAACTTAGAGAAAGTTGGCATCATCTGCTCGTAGATGAAATGACTTATCGACACTACAGAGGAGAAGGACCAGTTCATGGGTCTTGACATGGAGAGGATAGCTGAAGTCTCCATCTCAAAGAAGATGTCAATTTTATTAGGCTTGACCACACTCACCATCGACATCCAGAAAAGTTTACAGAGTTGGACATATTTCCAACATCAACTTGAAGTAATAGCCCCAGCCATTGTAGAAGTCTGTGTATAGAAAAGACCAACCATCAGACTTTACAGTCCACCATAATAACTATTGAGATTAGCCAGAGGAATTTGGTACCTCCCTGTTTCTTCGGGACGAAGAAAAATTTTGTTCATGGGGGAGATGTAGAAGGAGCAAGTCGATAAGTCGACTTGAAGGATAGTCGACTTAGTCGATCAGCCGACTTAGTCGATCAGCCGACTAAGTCGGTTGGCCGACTAAACTAGAGATTAGGTCAGCCACCTAAGGTCGTGTCGGTTCACTGAATCGATAGGTAGTTATTTTGTAACCATTCTGTAATCATATATGTTAGGTTGTTGAGCCAAATGAGAACTCAGTTCAGTTCTCTATGTTGTATGGACTCATTCGTATAATATAATCTATCATTTCACCTATTTGTTCTTATCTCTTGCCTCTATTTTATATATATGTTTTAGTGTGTATTATTGGTAACCTTATGTGATATGTGAGATTACAACAGTCACGGATGACAGCATTTGTGGTCAAATATGGAGGAGTCACAGTTGTTTTGCCGATAAATATAGAGGAGTCATAGCTGTGAAGATAAGGAAATGAGGGAAAACTCAGCACTAGTGCAGCTACAATAATAGAAGGATAGGAAAAATTTAGTGCAGTCGCAGCCGTAGAAAATAGGGAAATCTATGGAATTTGGTGGAGTCACAGCTGTAGAAAGTAGGTAAATCTGTGGAATTTGGCGGAGTCGCAGCTACGCAAAATAGGGAAATATGCAGAATTTGGCGGAGTCGTAGCTATGGAAAATAAGGAAATCTATGGAATTTGGCGGAGTCGCAGTAGTGGAAAATAGGGAAATCTATGGAATTTGGCGGGGTCGCAGCTGCGAAATATAGGGAATCTATAGAATTTGGTGGAGTCGCAGCTGTAGAAAGTAGGGAAAATGGGCAAGTTTTAATGAATTCACAATTGCGAAAAAATGGGAAAATGGTAAAATTTAATGGAGTTGCAGCTACAAAAAAACAAGAAAATCGCAAATTTTAACACAGTTACAGCTGCGAGAAATGGGAAAATGGTCAAAATTTTATGGAGTCGCAGCTGCAAAAAAAACAGGAAAAGGGAAGATTTTAACGGAGTCACAGTTGTGACTGAACTGTTCATCATTCATTTTTTTAAGGAGCTCTTATGAAACATGAACATGAATTAGGGTGCTCGTAATCATTAGGCCTAGTCATGACCGCTTCTCATTAAGTAGGGTCCTGCACAGATTCTTCAAAGAAAACCAATCAAGAGTAAAAGAAAACAGTAATAAAACTAAAACAAAACATCAATTTATTTATGTACAGGTTCCTGTGTGGAAATTATAGTGTCCTCTTAAAGATTGACAGGGATAGAGAAAAATTCCTACATTTGCTTTAACTGGTATCCTAGATTAGCTGCGACATGCGAGATAAATGCGTCCCTTGAAATTGGCTTGTGATACAGTCATAGCCTATGACCATTAGAAAATAATGCCATACGATCTTCATCAATAGTGACCAGGCGGACTGTTCCATTGTCAAATACCCCGTCTATATTGTATGGACCCAACCATCTTGTTTGAAGCTTACCTTTGAAGTCCCTTTTGAATCTAGAATCATATAACAATGCCCAATGTCCTTCATAGAAGACTTTCTTCTTTATGAACCGATCTTGCCACTTAGATCATTACTATTGAATTAATTATGTCTGATGTACAGTAGTTGTGTGTTTTTCATCGAGTTCATTTAACTGGTTCAATATGTTCCTCTAAGCTTCTATTAAATCTAAGTTCTCCTCCATAGTTCTCCTTAAGGTTCTAATTTCGAATTCAATAGGAAAGACAACATTCTTACCATACACCAAATCATAAGGGGAGAATCCCGTAGTATTGCACCAAGTAGTGCAATATTCCCAAAGTTCCTCTGGAAGTATGGCATCCCAGTCTCTGCGATGGATTCTGACTATTTTTGTGAGAATAGCTTCAATCACTTTGTTGGTACTTTCCACCTGGCCATTGGCATGTGGATGATAAGGTGAAGTTATTATGTTTTGAATGTGGTACTTTGGTAACAGAGCTTCCAATTTGTGAGACACAAACTGCGGTCCTCCATCCATGGTTGTCTCCTTAGGTACCCCAAAATGAGTCAAGATTTCTACATATAAGAAAATCTATTACAGACTGATCATTGGTCTTGACCAAGGCCATGGACTCCACCAATTTTGTCATATAATCGATGCAAACTAAGATGTAAACTTTCTTCTTTGAGGGAGGGTTGATGGGCCCAACGAAATCCAAGGCCCATTTGTCAAAGGGTTCAACCACCAGTTGTGGTTGAAGGGGAATCTCGTCTAATCTGTTAGGTTAGCCCATCCTCTGACAACTATCACAAGCCTATACATAATTCTTCATGTCCCTAAAAAGTATTGGCCAATAATAGCCCATTCATAATACCTTATGCCATATTCGTATTTCATTGAAGTGTCCCCCATGGGGCTCATCGTGACAAGCCTTCAAGATATTGAAAATTTCATCCTCTCTTACACATCTCCTGATTTCAAGATCAGGTCATGTGTAGAAAATATGACCATGTATCCAATAGTACCTAGCACTTTGTTGGAGGATCTTCCTTTTCTCTCTCTTTGACAGATGTGTCAGAATATTGCCTGCAGCCAAATAGCTAGCAACATCTATGTACCATGGGGAATGAGATAATACTGCAAAAAATGTTCATATGGAACCACTGTTAGTAAAACGAAATAAAAAATCAGCAACAACATTCTCTTTTCCAGATTTGTCAATAATTGTAATGTCGAACTCTTGTAATAGAAGCATCCATCTAGTTATCCTAACATTTGTAACAGTTTTATTCATTAGATACTTTATGGCTGAATGGTCAGTGTGCACAAATGTGGGATATCTAGTGATGTAATGTCTAAATTTATTGATGGAGTAACAGTGTAACATTGTAATTGAGTTCAGCAGGGGCCAAATTTTTACTGATATAGTAAATTGCATATGGGGCTTGAACCATCCTGCTATCCCAAAATTGCTCCAATGGAAGTGTCAGAGGCATGAGAAGAAATATGGAAAGGAAGAGCCCAATTGGCCCCCCTTAAGATAGGAGCTATAGAAAACCTCTTCTTAAGTTCAGTGAACGTTGTTTGGCATGCATCATTCCAAATGAACTGTACATCCTTCATAAAAAAGGTAAATAAAGGAGAATCTAGTTTGGAAAATTTTTCTATGAATCTTCTGTAATAACTAGCATGCCGCTAAAAATCTACGTACCTCTTTTTGTGTTCTAGGAATGGGTATGTTTTCAATTACCCTGATTTTGGATGGATCTTGGATACCATCAGTAGATATAAAGTTCCCCAGAACTACACCCTCACTCATCATCATATGGAACTTTTTAGTGCTCAAAGATAGCTGGGTTTGCTCACAGTGTATTAAAACCTTCTCTAAGTTTTTCAGTGCCTCCTCAAAGTCACTGCCATAAGGGGTAAAGTCATCCATGCAAATCTCCATACTGTCATTGACCATGTGTGAAAATATGCCAATCACAGCTCTCTGAAAGGAGGCAGGTGCATTGCACAAATCGAAGGGAAGTACCCTGTATGCAAAAGTACCCCAGGGACAGGTGAAAGTGGCCATATCTTGGTCTTTGGGAGCAATCTGGATTTGGTTGTACCCACTAAAACCATCCAAGAAGGACAAAAATTTCTTCCCAGATAAGATATCAAGTACCTAATCGATGAAGGGAAAAGGGAAATGGTCTTGTTGTGTCTCTTTGTTTAACTCCCTATAATCAACACAGACTCTCCATTTCCCATTCTTCTTTGGTACTATAGCAATTGGAGAAACCCACTCGCTTGGGTAAATAAAGCCTGCTTCCATAAGCTTTTGAATTTCCTCTTTCACTATGTCCCTAAGGTTGGGGTTCATCCTTCGTTGTGCTTGGCACACAGGTTGGGAGTCACTTTTAATGTAAATGTGGTGGGTACACTAATTAGAATGGATACCCTTCATATATGTGTACTCCCAAGTAAATGCTACCTTGTGCTATTTTAGGAGTGTGACCAGACATTCCATATCATCAGGAGAGAGGTTCGAATTGATATTTAGTCTTTTACCTGGCTCTATCTCAACTGGAATACTTTTTGAATTCTTGAGTATTGGAATTATACCGGTGTCATTGACTAAGTCTCCTTTGTAATATTTTCTTGTTTTTCTTCATCTAGGGTACAATTCATGATCTGGTAAACATGTGTATTGACAAATGTAGGCTCACTGATGAAACATTGATAGCATCGTCCTCTATTTCATTTGAAGTTCAAGGATTTCCCTATCATTAATAGCGACTAAACACCGTCTTCCTCCTCTAGCTCCATCCATAGTGGAGTTTCAGCTTCTAAGCTAGGTCGAAATGGAGGGTATAAGGTAAGGATTTTGGTCTCAGTCCCATCTGAGATGGTCATAGACCTTGACCGATAGTTGATGTAAGCATATTCCATGGGTAACCAAGGTCTTCCCAGGATTAGTGGGTGCCCCCCTAGCTGTGAAATCCGTTGTAACACCAAGAAGTCTGCGGGGTATTCCCATGGATCTACTAAGACAATGAGGTCATCCAAGATTCCCTTGGGTCTGATGGTGGACCTGTCACCGAGTTCTAAAATGGTAGGGGTTGGCCAAAGGTTGGTGATCCCAAGTTTTCATATAGTTTCTATGGTCATAATGTTAATGGCTTCCCCTAAATCCACCAAAACGTTCATTATCTAAGTGTCCCCAATATGCATTGTGACAGTGGGGTTCCCAAGATCATTGTATTTGGCTAAGAGGGTCTTTCCCATTATCAGTTCAGATAGTTTTACTAGAACATGGACAGTGGTAGGATCCTTGGTTTTTATTCCTGATTTTCTTACACAAAGATCCCAAACTATCTTGGCATAGATAGGCACATCATGAAGGTCTTGCAGCAGTGGAATTTTGACATATAAGTTTTTTAACTCTCTTAGGACGTTAAAATGAGGTTGTCCACTATTTTATGTAGTATCAGTCGTTTAGGGTATGGCGGTTCTCTAACTATATGTGTAGTTTGTGTTTCGATGAATGTTTCTCTATGTGTTTCAGCTGGTGTCTCAGTAGGACTTTCAAACATCCTCAATGATGGGGATTACTATATTAGATGGGTATTGTTGATTCAATCTCACTTCAGTCACTGAAGATGGAACATCTTCAATGACTAAGGGATCCACAACCCTCCCTGATCGTAAGCATATATCATGGCAGTGAACTGGGTTGATGGAGTAAGCAGGCATGTTGGCAGTCTCAAAATGGTGGACTTCTTTATTATTATTTGGGTTAGGATTGGGTTGAGCAGGAAACTGTGGTTGTATTGGCATGTTCATAGGTGCAATATTGTTATGAAGTTGCAACTGCGACTGCTGGTACTGTTGGTGATGGTAAGGTTGAGGATGATATTGTTGATGAGACATTTTTTGGTAGGGAGGTTGGTTATGAGCAAACTGATTCCCTGGTTGAGAGTTCCTCCATCCAGGAGACTAGGAAGTTGGTTGGTTTGGTTGTTGTTGTGTCCATGGTGACCAAGAGTTAGGATCCTGCATGAAATTTTGATATGGATTCGATTGATTGTTAGAATAATGTGAAGGGAATTGTGTATTCATGTGATTCATACCATTTACATTATTCATATTATTCCAGAAGGGTGATGGGTTTGGATTTATACCTTGATGTCGAGGTTGTCAAGTCTTCTTCTACTCAATGAAGTATGCTTGTTCCACATCAGTTTTAGATGTCTCCAGGACTTCCTTCACTTGGGGAAGAGAAGGACATTCCTTAGTGTCATGGTTCATCTCACAAAGATGGAATACTTCCACTTTTTCAAGTGGACACTCCTTCAGAGGGTGTTTCTTTCTGCATCTTGGATAGAATACACCAAGTGTCAAGTCTTCTATTGCTTGCCTCTGCTTTGTTCTTAGGACATCCATTTATAAGGAAATGGAGCTCATCATTTCTATTTTGAATTTATCCAGAATATTTCCTATTTCTTCCTGAGTGGCTCCTCCATCAAATGACTTCTGTGTTCTACTAAAGACATCTCGATCCAATCCCTTGTAATTATTGTTGGTTTTGGAGGAACCTCTTGAGTATGTTTGACATAAGTAGACAATATCCTCGAAGGATTCTTTCAAGATATCCACTTTCCCCAACAAGTTCAACATATCTAGGAAATATTCCCTGATTCCACGTAATAGGATGATCTTGAGCACATCTCTTCCCATGTCAGTTTGTCCTGCCCTATCTACATTGTACATAATTCTCTCCACAAAGTCCTCTAGAATTTCTTCCTCTTTCTGCATCATCTTAAATAGTTCTTCCCTTTTGTCCTTGGTCCTGCAATATTCTTAGTATTTACCAAGGAACACCTGCTTCATTTGTTCCCAGGTGGTGACAGTCTCACTACCCAGACTCATAAACCATCGAAGAGCATTGTCCTTCAGATTAGATGGAAATAGATTCAATTTTTTCTCACTAGATGTGTAGTCATAGATGCGATAGAGGATATTAACCTTGGAAAGAAACTGATCTGGGTCCTCAGTGGATTTCCCATGAAAGTGTGGCAGTATTGAAGGCGAAATATTCTTCATGGGGGCCTGACCAATTGGATGCCGAATGGGGAATTGTAGTGTGGCAACAGTTTCCTCTTGGCAAGGGTTGCCATCATTGTAATGGTTATCCCCTACTTCTTCCTCATGATCTTTAGGATCACGTCTGTTATTCATATTTTTCTCTACTCTTTCTTGTCTCTGCTTCTTCTGATTTTCCCACTCTTGTTGGAGCTGTAACCACTCCTCCTTCGTGACCTCTTTCTTCTTTATAGTAGGGCTTTCTCCGTAGCTACAAACAGGAACGGCTACCTTCCTTCTATAGGAAGGAAGGGCAAGGTTCCTATGGGTGGAAGAAAAACCCTGCAAGAAACTGTTAATCAAAGACCTGCAAGACAATGTTAGAAAAATAAACCCGCAACAAGTACTCACTAGAGAAACTGTAGTAAACTATGAGCAAATAAACCTGCAAGCAAAAACAATCTATAAAACTAAACTAGCAACAATAAATACATGGTTATATCTTCAACCTTTGTGGAAATGGGCCACCATTCCCTAGCTTTGGAAGCACCTCTGTATGAAATGGGGTTTTGGCTTATGGGCTAATGGAGAAAATGAGAGAGAGGGGTGAATGGCTTGAGAGATGTGGGTCTCAAGGCATTCACATGGGAAGCATAATGATAGGGAGAAAAGGAATAAGTTGAGAGTGACCCCCACCCCTGTATTTATAGTTTTTTCTTGAGATTTTAGTGTTTTAAGCCCTTGGTCAAGGCTTTATCCCCTTTTTGGGCTTTGAGCCCCTTTTGCCCAATTCTTAGCTCCTTTGGGGATTTTAAGCTCCTTTAAGGGGTTTTGGCCCCTTTTTGGAGGTTTTGGCCCCTATGGGAGCTATTTTGGATCTTTTTGGGGTTTTTTAAGCCCCTTTTATGTTTTTTGAGCCTTTACTAGGGTGTGGGGGTCAATCAGGGTAGTGAAATGGATGTCTTTATGTGGTGTAGGTCATGTAGAAGTAATTGGGTAATTTTTTGGGTTAATAGGTTTCCCCCTGATGTGTGAGGGAAGGAGCTCATCGTATGGCTGACGAACATCATAGGATTTTTTGGGGAGAGGTGGTGCTTCCTAGGCTGGGGCATGGTGGATTTTGGTTTTTGTATTAATATGGTTCCCATCAATGGGTGAGATACAAATAATGTGTGACATGTATATGGACGAGGCGAGCATCCCCATGCTTGTAATGATGTCAAAATAATAATGTGATCTAAGCTCTAAAAATGTAAGAGCCAATCATGTACAATTGATGTTACATAGTGGTTGCCTCAATAAGAGGCTAAATGCAATACTGATATGAAGAACTGCTACATTGGACCCATGGCATTATTATGGAATTCTATATATTCATGACTGATGGTTTGTTCCATATTGAACGGTACAGAGCTGTAGGGACCCACTGACAGAGAGTCAGAGTCTATGTGGTACCAATATGTTGTATCAATCATAAATTTATATAGAAGAATTACTTCGGGGCTTCTGAACACTGTCTCCAATGCAACCCGAAAATCACAAGGGACATGAACCTATTTGGATCCATCAAATAGACTCATCAATGTGCTAGAGTCAAGTGACATCCGAGGTCTTCAACCAAATACTGCATGGACCAATACCCTGTACGAATCTCAACGGTGCGATGATGTAGCCGTAGTCGAGCACGTGAGAAACAACCATCCTGAGAGGCACTGAGGACTCCTCTTAAGTGGTCCAAGGAACTAATTAATGAGGTTAATGAAATGAGGATACAGGGAGCTCTGGGTCTATCCTCTAGAATATGTGTGTCATTGTCAATAGAGGGAGACCTGTAATTGGCCAAGTCAATGGTGTTTCCTTAACCATAAGCGTGAAAGAGATAACCAAAAGATGTGAGACAATCTAAGGACTGACCCACTGAATGGGGGGAGGGAGGTGGAACAGGGGCAGGGAATCACGGGGGACTTAAAATTTCTTTTTTCAGAGTATGACGACAGGGCAAACCAGGAAGCAAATGAAACTAACTTGTGGGAAAGGGATCATAGCTATAATACCGGGATTGTAACTACAGATGGGAAATACTTGGGGGAGCTAGACACTTTTGGTATTGATGGGATCCAAGGAAGATACATCGTAGAATACTCTGAACAAAGGTGAACCAAAGTGGGAATGCTATCGAACTATTATATGTGGGGTGGTCTCTAAGGACACCATTGTGGTACGATCTTGTGGATTTTTAGCGAGCCCAAGAAACTAAATGCTCGATGGTGCTTTCAATTTTAGAGAGTCTGAAAGCATGAAGAAGACTCTAGTGGGGTCTCTTTTTCATTGATAGTCTCTTGTGCCCGAAAAAGGTTAAAAGTGTACATAGGAGAGCTCGCCCATCCTTTAGGGGATGGGATACTTCTTTACCATTCATATTCCAATCAGGATGGAAAAGGTTAAACATGTACTAAATGGACGGTCATTCAGATACTTTTATGAGCATGGTCAACCAGAAAAGGTTAAACTTTGGTATGGTCAACCGATTGAGGGGGAACTGATGGTGCCCCCCTCTTGGGACTATGGAAAGTGGTCCAAAGCTCATACGTGCAGTATGGATGGAGCAGGTGGCTATTGAACATGCACAAGATAGATCGCGATAGAGGCATGCGAGTCGGTACGACAGAGGCAACTAGACTGAGGTGGCCCTGAGACATAGGTCAAGAGAGTCTTGTATGAGTTGTAGTGGACGTACTGGACCGCATATGATGTGAGTGCAAGTCTGGAGAGATTTATATGCCAAATGTATGTGAAAGAAATGATTCTCCCTTCGAGAAATGGTCTGGGAACCCACGTAAGCTACGGTGGACGGATTTTACAGTTATATGCTGAAATAGGAAAATGATGTGCCTTCCGGGGAGATGGTCCGGAGTCTCGAATAAGTTGCGGTAGGGTGATGTGATGCAAGTATAGGTCTAGAGACACTTATATCACAATGTGGTATGTAAACCGAGGTAAATCTTTGGAAGTGGCCCCAAAAATTACTTCTTAAACATGATAATATGGTCTCACTAAAAGATAGAGGATGAAATTTTGAAACCAGTGGTGTGAACGGCGTCCCAAACGGACTCTGTATGGCCTAGGTTTTGTGAAAAGGAATAAAATAGGTGAAATGGGGCCTATAAATGGGTGGGGACTACTTTTTGAAGTGTCATTGTCACTGTTCATTGCTAAGTTGGAGAGGAAGCCCCCAAACGGCTTTTGCTGATTTATTCTATTTCGACTAGCGATTTCGAGATCCGTGACTTGCAGGTAATATTTCTCACAAAATATATCTTTTTCAATCGTTTACTTTTTGGATTTTCTCACCCGGGGACCATCTGTGAGCCTGCTAGGGATTCCACGAGCCAAGTTGTGCTTTTTTAGGATAAAGGAGCAACTGGGTTGCTCATTCTACCTGAACAGGTATGTCTGGGTCGCTCCTGTCGGGTAGAAAGGAGCAATCTAAGGTCGCTTCTATTTGACTAAAAAGTGCGACTTAGTCACTTCTGTGAGGCTGTTTTGAGCGACCTGGTCGTTCTTTTTGGCTTGACAGGTGTGACATGGTCCTTGGGTGTATTTTTCACTGAAAGTTGTTGCTGATAGTTGTGTTAAACTTGTGTAGGATGCCTAAGACTAAGTTATGTGAGAGAGACTGCAAAGACCTTCGGGATGAGGCGTTACGGGACAGGAATGTGCATGGTGCAATGGCCCATTATGGATTGCTGAAGTTCATGCAGATTCCCCTGATGAAGAGCTTATGTCTACTACTACAAACTCTGGTGAGATTTTGGGATATTGGGGAGGAGGCTTTCATGATCCAGGGGCAGTGTGTTGAGATTACGCTGGTGGATGTATATTTTTTGACTGGGCTCTCGATGTTGGGAGTCATTGGCAACATCATCCTAGTACTGTCTCGTGGGGAGACATTGGAGGACTTGTGTGATAGGAACTGTTACGCTACTGTGTATGTGTGTGGTTCACACATCTTGACATGTGACATTGAGAACTTGTCGACATGGGTTGCTGTGACTATGGTGCTGCGTATCTTGGGTTCCACGGGGAACCATAAGATATCGGGAGGGCAGCTGCAGATGGTAGAGCGTGCCATGAGGGGCACTTACTATGGGTGGGACCAGATGTACCTTCTAGCAGTTTGGTGTCAGTTGAACCATGCAAGAGAATATAGGGGAGGATTTTATTTTGGCTCTTTCTTATGTGCTTTGTTTTTTGAGAAAATACCTACTCTGTTGTTGGCAGGGGTTTTGGTAAGTGAGTTGCACAGCGTTACGATAGCTACGCAAGCTCACACGGTACTGCAGAAGGCCAAATCAGTGCGATGGGTGGAAAAATAACCATTTTGAATATTTTATATATTATTTGACCAAGTTTTGTCACAATAGGTCATTAGCAGTTATAAGTTAGTTAGAAGTGGACCTTCAATGTAAAGGTGCAAGCCTATTTATAGAACTATTTTTGTAATTAAATCATGAAAAAAGTTATATTGAAGTTAGAAAAGCACTTCAGACATATGGGACTTGCAGGGACTCTTACATTGTCGAAGGATCAACAACTAGCTATGATGCTTCTAGCTAGGTATCTATATGGTACTCGTTCTATTACCTAATTCGTAATTGACATAGGAAACTAATTTTCCTTTGGCACACGCTTAACCAGGTTTGCTTCAATGGTGCAACAGGGATACAGATGGTCAAGAGAAAATTCATGCAATTGCTTTGTTGGATCTCTGAAGATCGAGGTGCATGGCACCAATATTACTAATAGAAGGCAGACAATTTACAAGATTTACACTTCATTGTCAAATTTGCAATTTTCCAAGACACAATTAAAAATGACTAACTCGTATTCTTCTAGCTATTTTTTTATGCTGTGACTAAATTAGTCATTTATGTTAGTCATTTTTAACTCTGTCACTTATTATCTAGTCATATTTGTTAACTGGTGACTAAATTAGTCATTAATTTTATTCGTTTATAGTTGGGTCAATCAAAATTGCTCATATTTAGTTGTAAATCACTTGAAAAACCTGTGGTGACTAGAATTTTTAGTCACCTAGTAGCTAATTGCTCATTTTTTACTCGTGATTGATAAGGGAGACATCATTAAGACATGAGTATCGCATGAGGTCTAGTGCAATCTATCTATGGTTTTGGAGAATTTCCTATTGTATCTGTAATCTATATGGGTTTTCCCTGATGTATTCAGCCTCTTGTTGTGGATAAGAATTGTATGTTTTGGATCCTTTGTGCAAAATTAGTATGATATGACAATTGTTGCACAAATCTTATCTTTTATTCCTGCTATGATCTAATCTATTATGATATGATGCTGTTGTGACCTAGATCTGTTATGATGCTACAATCTATTTTGGTATGATGTCATTGTGGTCTATTCCATTTCTGCTATATTGATGTTGATGCGATTTGGTTTAAATCTGTTACATTTCTGTTTCATTATGAGTTGAGATGTTTTATAAATTATGTTGCTACACTAGTGATACTGTGACAAATGCATGATGCAATCTATAGTTTTGGAAATGAATTAATGATGACTGCATAGTTCTGGATTTAATGGTTAGATTGTCTCCCTATCGGATCCCATATCCTCCCTCCTCACTGCCGAAAACTTGGTTCTAACAGCTCTCCCTTGAACATCTCGAGTGAGACTTTTTCCGCTCTATGGATGTTGCTGGGCAGGGTAAAACCTGTCTGGGCCGGTGCTGAGGGAGATCGCACTAGTTGGGTGTCGACAGAGTGAGAACCCCTGTCGACAAGGCTTTGTTGGTGGGTTTTCACCAACAAATGGTTCTGTTGCTGGGAAATAGTTGCTATTAAAAGAAGGATATGTTCTGGAATCCGACTTGACCAGAGATCAAGGGGTGGTTTGATCTAAAGCTGTGATAATTTGCTAAATCCGAAAGTCAGAATTTGAAGCTGTTGACGAGCCATTGGCTGGATAGATATATCCACGACGGTCCTCATGAATGGTTCTTTTGTGAATTTCTTGTCCTCTTGCATGAGTGGCTGGCGAAGTTCACTTCTATGAAAACAAACTTCCAAGGAGGAGAGTCAACATCCTGGACTCTAGAGCTGATCCATGAATTACAAGAAACAGACAATAAGGCATCGCGGAATGTTGAAGAGTGGTTGGACAGTATCCTAGAAGGATACATTACTAAGTTTGAATTTGCC
The DNA here is from genome assembly GCA_001517045.1 of Pseudotsuga menziesii. Taxonomy (NCBI): domain Eukaryota; kingdom Viridiplantae; phylum Streptophyta; class Pinopsida; order Pinales; family Pinaceae; genus Pseudotsuga; species Pseudotsuga menziesii. The sequence continues at coordinate 571,477 of LPNX011126965.1, read as the reverse complement.
ACCAATAAGTCAGCAAAGCAGAAAGGGAGTTCTTCAGCAGACCACGAGTAATATTCTTGCTGTCGTTGTAGCTGTCAATTAAGTAGCTGGTCTGCGAAAAAGGTATTTTGAAGATGGACCAAGAGGAGTGGAACTCTGGTGAGCAGAGAATGTAGGCACCGCCGCAAAAGGGGGGAGATGCATGGAAAGGTAAGGGGTAGATGGGCATGAGTCATGGTGAGAATGTGAAGGTCACCGAGGAAACAAGTGGTTGTACAAGGGGAGGAGCAAGGTTTTGAGAGAAGAGACAGAGGATGGGAAAAGGTCTTACTTTGATCGAAGTGCGATGCCATGAGGAACAACCACATGGGACGAATTGACCTTTTTATGACAAAAAGGACAACTAGGCCCAGGTTACGCCCAGAAGGATGACAAGATCGTACCCCAATAGCAACGTGCCCAAACCTCCGTGCACTACTCCACCACAAGGAAGAAACAAACATTTTGTGTTGACTTTCTGGATGTCTCAGCAACAGTCTAGCAATAAAGCACCAGCAGGAGGAAGAAGGCCCAAAATGGTGGGTGACTAAATGAAGGTACCAATATTTCATGGAAACGACACTAATGACCTAGAGCAATACTGGTTCTTGTGAGAAGCGATATGGGTTGGCCAACAGACTGTAGATGATGATGTCAAGAAAAACCAACTGGAAACTATTCTTAGGGGTCGTGCATTGGAATGGTTCATGAGATTCACGCAAGTTCTTCAGGGAGGTACCGTGAAAACATTGGATGAGATCCAAATGGGGTTATTTGAAGAATTCAAGAAGCCGAAGTCTCAATATCAGTATATTACTAAATTGAAATAGATCAAACAGTTCCCCAATGAAACGATTTGGGATTTTGATCAGCGATTTAAGACATTGATGGCTCAGGTCAGTTTTAAGATGAGCGATGTTCAACACAAGGATTGGTTCATCGCCGCGCTTGTCCCACATATCAGACAACGACTAATGGAGAAATTGATTGCGACACAAATCGAGGCTCTGGAGACCGCGATGAAATTGGAGTCATCACCATTAGGAGAAACTGTGGTTGGAATGAACCAGATTCAAGCACAGTTGCCCAATATGACGCTCCAACTACAAGATATAAAAAAGGCTAAGGAAGATCATGGTGATCTTTGGTGCCATGATGATCTTTGGTGCACTCGTTGCCATGCAAATGGACACACCAAGGACACCTGTCTAACGTTCTGGAATTATTTGTTGTTAGGAGCCCCGAACCCATTGAGCTGTGCTAGTATACCATGGTGTTGCATATGTCAGGTCTATGGGCATTGACATGAGAATTGCGAATACATGCAAAAGATGGTTACCAAGTTATAAAATCTATACTGTACATTTTTTTAGTCAGTAGGACATGATGATAAAAACTGTCAAGCTTATGATTTGCTCTAGGAAAGGAAGTATGATTCATATTTTGTGAAAGGTGAGGATCCATGGGAAATGCAAGCGCAGCCAAAAGTGGTACAACCAGCAGCGTAGGTGCAGTATACACCACCACCACAGATGCAATTTATCCCAGCATGACTGCAGCAATAGTTTATAGCACATCCATAGTTTGTGCCTCAGCCGCAGCTCATAGCACAACCTTAGTATTCACCACGACCATAGTATAATTAGGCACCGCTCATCTAGTCTAATCCATAATACGTTTAAGCTACACACTATGTCCAGCAGCAACCAAACCCACCACAGCAGCAGATGGTCCAGCCGCAGTTTCAGCAAGTAGGAGTCTATGGAGGGTTCCACAGAGGATTCATAGGATGAGGAGGAGGCTTCAACCAAGGAGGAGGACATGGTCACAACTCAATATAGTGTTATACTTGTGGAGTATTCAGGCACTATTAGAGGGAGTGCCCTCATGCGCAGTGTACATATTGTGCGACCAAGTGAACATAATGTTGAAAACTGCCCTCAGTTGATTGCAAAATGGCAGGCTAGAGACATTCCTCAGTTGCAAAATGTGTAGAAGCTGAATCAGCCTCTGTTCCGAGTACAGAACCAACCGATTACATAGAATCAGATCCCACCGCAGACTTAGACTCAGAATTTTCCCCAGACTCAGAATCAGCCGATGAATCCTCTGTTGAATCAGAACCCGCCATTGAACCTGAATCAAGGATCATCGGTTGCGACAATTCAAGCCAAACCACAGACAAAGGATTTCAATGTTGGGGTTATCACTCACGTCGATGCGATGACCAGAGAAGACAAACCGCAGTAGCAAGTTCAGCTCACTGGAAATAAAAAAGTAGCATTTGATATTGCAACAGAGAAAGACACCTTATTTGGGGCAAATCATGCAATCGGGAGAAATCTGGGTAAGTTACCAATTATTGACATGCCATTTGCGTTTGATCCATCTGTAGAGGTAGGACCATTGCAGCAGCATGGTACCTTGCGATAGTTCTTTGAAAGTTGTATATCGCTGGCAAGGGACCCTTACGCCCTTGTCGAGCTTGAGACGTTATTGTACCACTCAGATAAGGCAGTGAAGGATTTTGTAGTGAACTCTTTGCAAAAGAGGTAGGCAAGGAGATGAGGATGAATATCCAGATCAGAGATTATGAGGTTGACTCGGTTATTCTAGACCTTGGATCAGATGTAAAAATTATGACCAAGAAAACTTGGCAATTGATGGGAAATCCAACATTGGGATGGTCATTGGTGCAGTTGCAACTAGAAAATCAGGAAAAGGTTCATCCAATTGGTTGCGTCTCAAAATTGGTTGTCGACATTGAAGGTATGAAACCACATGCTGACTTTGATGTGATAGAAGTGGTTGAAGACGGTGGTTCCTATCCTACACTACTAGGGATTGGATGGGTTAATGATAGAATAGCGGTTATCAACTTCAAAAAATGAGTTATGACATTTAAAAACCAGGATGTCAGGGTCATTGATCCTATGGGCCCTCAGGAGGGACGTCGGTATATTGAACCTGTAAAGGATGAAGCCGGTAGAAGTTGGGATCACACTTATAACATCTCTGAATATTACGTCCATCCTACCGTCGATGGCAAACTTAGATGGTGTAGCACAAGTTCTACATCCTCTAACTCTGATGATGCTATGGAAAATTGGAATAATAGGTTGCATGAAGTATCATTCAGGAAAGCGAGTTGATTAAACAATCTCTCCGGCGTGTTGCAACTGAGATTGTTGAGTTTCCAATTTATGAAGGGATTCTAGCATTGCCCGAGTTCTTAGAGAATTTGAAGAGGAAGTGTTTGAACCACAAAGGATATTGGCCCTAGATGTTGCACTGAGGCTACTCCATCTCGATGGTGGGTGACACATAAACAGATGATCCAGGACTGGGAATAGTGCCAAAGATTGATGATGGTGTGCTTCGGTGATTTAAAGGTCTATCATGCTGGGAGATACGATGGATAGAATGATCCCACTAGTCATTTGATCGATTGTTATACTTTATGGGTGTCGTGAGCCAGAGATGAATGGGTCCATGCTTTTGTTCACACTCTGGAAGAGATGCCGAGATCCTGGTATGTAGCGGCAGAGTTGCGCAGAACTATCACAACTTGGGAGGAGTTGTCTGTTTTATTTACACGGATGTTTAGTTTCCAGGACGCCAACCCAGAGGTATGTAATGCTTTGCACATCATCCGCAACGTAGTACTGAAAGTCATCCCTATCACATACCCAGTTGATCCACATGTGTACTGCTTGATACAATCCATGATGACATGCTACAACCTGTCTAGGGAACCTGAAGATGATGATGAGTTGCGGAATGTTAATATTCCAGAATCAAAAGGAAGCCAAGTCGTCGCCGCACCCGACATATTGATGGATTGAATGAGTCATTCCTTGAAGATCCAGAAAGTCAACATTGTGTCGGAAGAGAACCCAAAATTTTCCAATATCGGGGACTACTAGAATGAGGAGACCATGGCCAAAATCACAGACCTGCTACATGAATTCTAGGACCTTTTTTTGACACGGTTTTCAGAGATGAAGGGGATTTTAGGAGACATGGGGGAGAAAATCCTGCTAAAACCAGATGCAAAACCTGTGCGATAGAGGCCATATCGACTGAGCCAACGATACAAGGACTGTGTGAAGGCTGAGATAGACTAGATGCTGGATGCTGGGATCATTGAGCCTATAGAAGAATCCAAGTGGGTAAGCCCTATGGTGGTCCATGACAAAAATACCGGATAAATCCACATTTGTGTCGACCTAAGGAAGTTGAATGATGCATGTGTACATGGCCCATTCCTGACCCCGTTTACAGATGAAGTTCTCGAAGAAGTAGGTAGCCAGGAGATGTATTCATTCAGGGATGACTTTTCGAGGTACCACGAAATACGGATTGCAAAGGAGGATCGCCATAAGACCATGTTTGTCACTGAATGGGGGTGTTTTCAATATACAGTCATGCATTTTGGGCTAAAGAATGCACCAAGAATATTTTCTCGGGTAGTTGTCGCTGTGTTTAAACAATTTATTCAAAAGTTCCTACAAGTATATATGGATGATTGGACCATCTATGGACTAATTAGGGACCATCTCGATAACTTGTGACTGATGCTAGAAAGGTGTCGACAACATCAGATCACATTAAACTCTAAAAAGTGTATTTTCTTTGCATTTTGGAATGCTACTTGGGCACATAGTATGCAAGGCAGGTCTGTTGGTTGATTCGACAAAGATCACGCTAATCCTCAATTTACCGCCGCCAATGAATGTGAAGATGCTTTGGGCAATGCTAGGGCATACAGGGTACTATCACAAGTTTATCAAAGGATACGTTGCGATTACTACCCCTATGGAGAAGCTACTAAAGAAATATGTTGCATTTGAATGGAACCAAAAATTCCAAGGAAGTTTTGACACATTGAAGGCCAAGATGGCCTCCACACCCATACTGGTTTTTCCAGATTGGAATAAGGAGTTCCATGTACACGTCGACACCTATTATATTGTTCTAGGGGTTGTTCTTGCACAACCAAGAGAGGGAAATATGGATCACCCAATCGCATATGCCAGTAGAAAGTTGTCATTTACTGAATAGAATTATACAACGATGGAAAGGGAAGGCTTGGAAATGGTTTACGCCTTGCAAAATTTCAGGCACTATTTGTTGGGTGAACATTTCAAGATGTTCACTGATCATTCTGCTTTGCAATACCTAGTCAATAATCCTGTGTTGCGGGGGGAAGATCTGTCGATGGCTGTTACTTTATCAGGAGTTTGACATTGAAATAGTTCTAAAGCCAGGATGGTTGAACACCGGTCTGGATCATCTGTCTCGCATTGAGAACGGTGAAGAACTGACCAATATTGATGATGGATTGCCAGATGTGCAATTATTCCATGTTGACATCACAGATGATCACTATGCCCCAATTATTCAGTTTTTGGCCACTGGTTTCACCCCGGAGGACATGTTGACTAGCCAAAAGAAGTAGCTAGTAGTAAAGGCTTCTGATTTTTAGCTAATTGTTGGGAAGTTATATAATCTTGGACCAGATGAAATCTTGCGATGGTGTATTTTACCACATGAGCAGGGTCCCATTCTAGAAGAAGCACATGTAGGAATTGTGGACAGACACTATGGAGGATGGGCTACTACGCGGAAGGTGTTGTGTGCCAGGTTATGGTGGCCTATGTTGCATAATGATGTTGCAGAATATGTGAGGAGTTGTGATGTCTACCAGCATGTTGGTAAACCATCGCAGCGAGATGAGATGCCGCTGGTGCTGCAAGTAACTCTCCAAACTTTTGACAAGTGGGCCATGGATTGTGTGGGTCCTATTAATCAACCAGGAAAGAGGATTGGTGCATGATACATCATTACTACAACCAATTATCTGACTAGGTGGGCGGAAACTGCACCAATTGTAGATTGTACCACTGCGATAGCAGCACAGTTCATCTTTGACAACATTATGACATGGTTTGGGTGTCCCCGGATTTTGAGGAGTGACCATGGCACTCACTTCGTCAAACGGATGATGAAAGCACTAACTGAGGAGTTGCAGGTGCAACATAAGAGGAGTACACCATACCATCCACAGGAGAATGGGACCGTCGAAGCGTTCAACAAAATTTTGGAAATAGCACTGACTAAGGTATGTAATGCTTACCGCGATGACTATGACCTAAAAATTATAGTAGTGCTGTGGGACTATCGCACTACTTGCAAACGACTGACAGGATAGACACCATTCAAGCTGGTCTATGGGAAAGAGGCGGTCATGCCCATGGAATACATTGTTCCTAGTTTTTGCATCACCACGGCGATGGGCATGGATGATGTAGAAGCATTAGAAGAGCACATTGCGCAGTTGATCCAACTTGAAGAAGACCGCTTTATTGTTGGCTTCCACTAGCAGGTTACGAAGGATCGATAGAAGGCATGGCATGATCGCCACATTAAGAAAAAATAGTTTGTGGAAGGAGATTTGGTGCTATTATACGACATTAAGTTCATAAAGCATCTAGGTAAGTTACAAATGCACTGGTTAGGTATGTATCTTCTTCATTCCATTACTTATGGAGGTGCAGTTGAGTTACAGAAATTAGATGGCGCGGTATTGCCGATGCTCGTCAATGGGAGTCGCTTGAAGCCCTATAGGACAGGGCCAGAGCTGCATACTACTTGAAGCGCTGTAAAAAAAAATGAAGACTTTTTTACAGAGCTGCAAGGCAAGCCCAAGGGAAGAGGCTCCGCAAGGTTAGAGTTTGTAGCTATGGTTGGTCGACCACTTGCGACAGCCATAGGGCTGTGGGTTGGTCAAATCAAGTAATAAATGTAGGTAGTTAAAATAGTTAGATGGCAATGCTTGTTGAAGTGATGTGCATTAATAAGTGATAAAGTAGTTAGAAGAGTAGGATTGCCGATGGATTTGGCATCATTACTACCGGATTTAGTCATGATGGTGATCGTAGATTTGGAAATGATGAGTTTGAATTGAAGGTGGCTATAAAAATCACACGGGAGGACATCATTGTTCAGTTGAGCGAGCAGAGGGTGAATTGTTCAGTGTGTTGTGAGATTCTGAGTGAGTTGCAGAGTAGAAGGTTAAATTTATCAGGTGCATTGTAAGGTTTGGGGTGTGAGGCATGCTGAGTGAACTTGACGGCATTGATATTTCCAGCGAACAAGAGTCCCCCATTCGGACCACGGCTATCGAAGAAGAAGTCATGAGCATGCTGGTTGGCTCATAGTCTATCCCCAAGTGGAAACAACAGGATTAGAAGCCCAGTTCCACGGCGCCTCAGAAGAGGCACACCTACACATCGGCGAGAGTGCAAGGAGGAGGAACTGCACGTACTAGGCCATCGAGCTTAGGCACTGTAGAGTCTACGACACCTAGGGGCATCTATGTTCATGATATTTTGGGGTATGTCACTCATACGTGTCTAAGAGCAACGCTGAGGTAGCCGATGAAAAGTCATAAGTATCCACCAAAATTGTCGTCATTGCCGAAAGGGATCACATGCTCGGTCGACATCATCCCTGCATTGATCAGGTTAAAATTCGAAGACTATGACTTGTTGTTAGTCAAAGATGTCCATGATGAGCCCTGTGAGTCAGTCCCAATGGTGCCTAGTGCCAGTCAGTCAGTGGATTCCTCAACCTTGGACGAGTGGGTTAGACAAATATGGATTGTTGGGGATCATCAATATGCCTCATTTCGGGCGACTGAATGAATCCCATGCGTGTGTTAAAAAAAAATTGGCCTATTTTCATGGGGGGATGCTTTGGTTGAATATGCCCATCCCTGTTACAGTAGACTTAACCGTGAGCATTATAGGCTTGCCGAAGGCTGGGGAAGATTCAGAACAGTATATCCGTGGGAGGAATATCGAGAAGAAACTTGCTAAGCAGTTGAACGAGCGCTTTGGCCTACAGCGAGATGGTCGGGCCTACCGTATTGATAGCATCAACTCACAAGCGATGCGTATCGGCACACAAATTTTGGTGAGTAAGGTTGTTGGGGGACTGGTCCAATGTAACTTGGGTGTTGTCGCATGCGCCCAGAAGTGTGCTGAAGGAGTACATATAAACTGGTCTTTGTTCTTGCTTTACTAACTGCTTGAAGATGCTCTCGCTGCTCAGGATGGGTGGTTGTTTTCATATAGTTGGCTCTTAATTCTTATTGCTCTAGTTTCCTAGATGGAACCTGAAGACTACCAACCAATGGAAGTTGATGTAGTGAAAGCGTGCCAAGGTGCATGATATCAGAACTTATGGTGGGTTGAAGAGCCTAGTCAACAGGAGAACTGTACCATTCATTTTTGGGTCTATTGGGAGGCGCTGCAAGCCGCCTCCATCATCATTCCCCAAGTATCTCCTTATGCAGTGGCCAAGTATCAGCTATTTATTCTGTTTTCCATCGGGCCCCACTCTATTTACATTCAGGCAAGGTGAGACCTCGACCGACAGTGGCTACCTTTGGCTTACAAAGTCACGACAGAAGAATTGGATGCTATTGTTCAAGATTGGTTGGCTGAATGGTGCAACCCTGTGAGTTAGGAGGACCTTTCTAAGGATCTTCCAAATGATGCCCTAAAAGAGCCTACCCAGAAGGAGCTAACTATTCACGACTCTGACAATGAGTCATCGACAGATCCTGAGGCTAAAGCATAGCGCATGCGGGAGGAGACTCACACCAATTGGCACTAATAATATGGTGCGGGAAGTGATATTAGGTCAAGTATGGAGGACCAACTATAGTGGCTCATCAAAGTGGTTACTAACTCATCTGAGGCTACGACACAGGCGATCCGAGAGTTGAACCATGAAGAATTTGGGGTGGTAAGAGATAGGTTAAATTCCATTTTTTATATTGTTTCTAGATAGACATCCATGAGACCTATGATGCAGGATGTCCCCTCAATCAGCACTGAGCCCCGGGCTAGGATCGTGCAAGTTCCCCCGAATGCGATCAACGCGGGAAATGAGGAAGTACACTAGTTGTTGAAACTGATCCAGAGTGTGTCTTTGGATATAAACAAGTTATCTGCTACGGTGTTTGTGGAATTGCATCACATTGTCGCCCTAGAATTAGAGGACCAACAGAAAGAGTTGACTGAGGGATATGTCCAGTCGCAGAGTGCAGTTGAGAAGCTGCAGAAAGAGGCAGAGGAGTTGCATCAGGTCTGGGTACTGCTAGCGAAAGAAAAAGTGTAGGAAATAGATGCATTAAAGGCTACACGGGCTGAGCTATAGTGAAAGGTTACCGAGGAGATTACTGAGCTGAAGAAGGTGTAATACCACCTGATCGCTCAACAAGCGAATTTGTGTGCAAGATGCGGCGAGGTTGAGCAAGTTGTCACTGAGGCTTGTCAGCATATCTTTGAGGGCATGGCCTAGCTTACCCTAGTCGATAAGACTAAGCGATTGGGGAAAACTATTGTCCAGCTCTAGGATACCAACCTCATGCTCAATCCGCTGGTCCAACCTACAACACCGCTGGAGCAGGTTGTGGAATGGAAGGATTCTATTAAAGAAATCGCGACCCAGTTCGAAACCATGGAGCAAGAAGCCAAGACTATCATGGAGGTGACAATGCAATTCTTGAAAAGAGCTGTCCAAGATGAGAAGCTCGATCAATTAACAACGTAGGTGCAAGAAGTGGAAGGCCAGCTGACAACGTTGAAGACATGGCTACGAGTGATGCCGCTGATGGTGCAGATCATGAGGTCTGAGGAATTAAAGGATCTTCAGTAGTGATCTTCCCATGCCCAGGAATGCCAACAAAAGCACTGTACTTAGCTAGATGGATTTCAAAAATCGGTGGACAGTTGGTTGTTAAAGAAGTCACCATGCTACAAGCGGTGCAAGAGAATCGACAAATGGTCGACGACAAGGCTAGGGAAGAGCACTCGATACAGCAGGCTTTGAATAATTGTCAAAGTGTTGCCAACAAAGTCCAGCTTCAGGTTCGTGAGATCATGCAGCAGTTCGAAGATTTTAATGCGCAAACGTTGGCATATACGCTATCAACATAACATGGATCAGGGACGAGCCACAAGACTGTGTTGGGGGCGTGTTGGTAGGGGTTTTGGTAAGTGAGTTGCACAATATCACGGTAGCTGCGCAAGCTCATGAGATACAGTGCAAGGCCAGATCAACACGATGGGGGGAAAAAACCGTTTTAAATATTTTATATATTATTTGACCAAGTTTTGTCACAATAGTTCATTAGCAGTTATAAGTTAGTTAGAAGTGGACCCTCAATGTAAAGGCGCAAGCCTATAGAACTAGTTTTGCAATTGATAAGGGAGACATCATTAAGACATGAGTATTGCATGA
>LPNX011126965.1:507138-554018 GCA_001517045.1 Pseudotsuga menziesii | reverse complement strand
TAGAATGTCATTAGCCATTTGATCCACTACACTACTAAGGTTTCTGGGAACATGTGTGAATGTGATGGATTCAAATGTTCTAACCATTTGTTTAGTGCACAGGAATTTTCTAAAGAGGCAGGGATCATGTACTCGGTAATAGTTGTTCAACTAGGAGACAAGCAGCTAGGAGTCTATGAAGACATCGAGATGGAAGATGCCCAACTTGAGGGCAATGGCCAAGGGGCCATTGACACCATTATATTCAACCTGGTTGTTGGTCGCAATGCCCATGCATATTTCGTCGATATGGATCAACTCATGCGATGGGGAGTAGATGACGCACGCAGCCGAGGCGAGGTTTGGAGACCATCTACTTGCTCCATCATCAAATCCAAGGTATCGACACAAGGTAGGATTCATCTAGAGCAATCAAGGAAACAATACATAAGACTCACCTTAAAAAATGTGTAAAACAAAAAGGACAACACTATGCTACAAGCTGTACTACACATCACTTAAAGAGGTGATGTTAGTGCGAAAGTGGTTTGGACTTTGAGAGGGTCAGTGGTCATTCCTTTGTGAGACATGATGAACCCAAGAAGATGGCCTGTTGGGACATAGAAAACAAACTTGAAAGGGTTCAAGCAGATTTTGTACTTGTGACATCGCAAGAAGGCTTGCTGCAAGTCCTCTATATGTTGTGCTTTCTTCTGTGACCGAGAAATGAGGTTGTCACAATAGACCATCATGATGTGGATGAGGTCGTGGAAGCAATATGTCATGGCACGCTAGAAGGTACGTCCAATGTTCTTTATACCAAAGGGTGTTACTCGATATGTGAATGTGCCCCATGGGGTTGTGAAAGTAGTCTTGTAATGATCTTCTTTCCAGATCTGAATTTGGTTGTATCCGAAAAAACCATCCATGAAGGAAAAGACCGCATGTCTGGCACACGCATCGATGATCTTATCGATGAAGGGTGTTGGGAAGTTGTCTTTGGGACATGCCAAATTCATATCGTGGAAGTCTGTGCAAACAAAGATGGTACCCTATTTTTTATTCATGGGAATAGGCTTTGAAACCCATGTGGCGTAAGTAATGGGGTAAGTGAAGCCAATCGTGTGTAGCTTCTCTATTTTGGCTTTGACCGCGATAGCTTTGGAGGGATGTATGGACCTTTGCTTTTGGTGCACGGGCACCACATCGGGCCATGTGTCGATGTGGTGGTCCAAAATGGATGGATCCAACCAGGGCATTTCATTGGAGGACCAGGAAAAGATGTCGTAGAATTCTTGGAAGAGCACTTTGTAGGAAGCGACTTCTTCCGAGGAGCAAGATGCCCCCAACATGATTTCCTCAACCATCTTAGGATTGGTTGAGATGTTGATTTTAATGGTTGGTGAAATATTGGCCATGTTCCCTTCTTTGAAGGCATCTGGTGGTGAAAAGGGATTTTTGAACCAGTTGACTTTCCCATGAATGAAATCCTTTCTTTCAATGGAAAACTGGTCAGACTGCAACACAAGTTCTTCGGGGAGGAAGAATGAGTGGTGGTGCATGTCATCCCAAGGTTATTTCAGTGTGGTTAAGGCTTCAAGTATCTCCTCATCGTTGCAAAAGCAATGGTGAGACAGATCTAATGGATTTTTGGTGATCGGGGAGATAAGAGGGTATGTGGAACTGGACATCATATAAATAGACATGGTGTCTGAAGAAGGAGGTGGGGGGTGGACTTCTTTGGTCAGAGTGATCTCAAATTCAAGGGCATGTTGTCGAAGGTTTTCTAGGTCCGTTCAAAACTTGGACAAGTCCTGGTAGTGGTGAGAATAGTGTCCGTACAATCAGCAAAGAGCGCAAGCATGGTTTGTTCTCACTGAATTGTTTCTCACGATTGGCCCTCTCGAGAGTTCAACCAGGGGGATGTTTTCTATTGTATCCATGGCATCCACATGTGTGCGGATCATGGGAATCTAAGGATAGTTTTGAGTTGCAAGGCCCTGTTCTTCACACACGATACAAAGCGGGATCCGCCAAGGTTTAGTTGTTGGTTTCGTGTTTTTTTCCCCTGGCCTTTTTCTGGTGGGGCGGTGAGGGTGTGGGTGCAGTGGCTGGTTTTTGTAGGTTGGGTGGAGGATGATATTCAGATGAAATGGGTTGCATAGGGGTTAAGATGACCTGGGGAATCGGAGGTTGGGCCGATGGATCAAGGTACCACACGGGAATCCCCAATGTGAAGTTGGGTAAGTTTAAGGTAGCTATTACTGGCTTACTCATGACACCAGGCGGGGGAAATAGGAAGGGAATTGTGTGGACTGGGGAGGATCCCAAATAACTCCCTGATGGTTGCATGTGGGGATGGGGTTGTGGTTGTGGCTATGGATAATGCTGCGGCTGCAGATGATGTTGTGGCTACGGATGATATTGCAGTTGTGGATGATGTTGCGGCTGCTATTGGGGCTACGACTGCAGTTGATGTTTAGGTGCAGCAGTGTTGTATGAGAGCATGCACAAATCCACGGTCTCATTTGGTGTTGGCGATGGTGACACTAAGGGGAAGGAGGCCATCATGGTGGTGTTGGCAAACAACCCAGAGCCCACATTCAATAATGGGGAGGCGAGTATGTCGTTGATGATGGTGTTGACCAAAGGGATAATGTTGGTTGGTTCTATCACCCCTTGAGGATCGTGATAAGTTAATTGGTTAACCATCATGATTTTCTCATTGTGAGGAAAAATCATGAGACAGAAAACAGTTGATGCTACAGCTCTCATGGCATACATATAACTGCTTCCGAGGAGAAGGTTATAGTCCAACTGAGCATTGACAACCTTTATGTCAATCAATATTGTTTTCCCAACTCATGTGATGGGAATGCGTGGGAGGATACCTTGGGCTTTAGTGGGGTGGCCATCATAAGCCTGCGGAGTAGTAGTGGATGGTTGCAGAATTGGGGACCCAAGTTTCTACTAGACTAAGGTTGACATGACACATGTGGATGCCCCCTCATCGACAATGCACCATTGCATGACCAAATTCCAAATGGATACCGGGATTTGGAAGGTAATGGTTGATGGCATCCACGGTTCTCTGTTCTCTGTGTCAAATGTGATGAAATTGGAGTCATAGGGGTCTGTAGCATCGAGGGTGATTAGTAAGGATTTCTGCTATGTTGGGAAAGTTTTAAGTACCTCAAGAGCGGACATGGCCGTAGGTGTTTGGGCCAAGACATCCACAATGCTGTAGCTTACAACAGCTCTAGCCGTGAGATTGCTGGCAACCCACCATATGGGGGGGCTTAGGGGAAAAGGGGGTAAGTGAAGAGGTGTGTTGGTTATTTTGGATGCGGATTCCACTAATGGGTCAGCAGGTTCGATGTTGGCTCCGTACTGATTTCATCTGGTATGTAAATTGACCTCTTCGGTTTTCAAGGCTAGCAGGTGGTGAACACATGTTTCCGTTGTCGGAGGTGTAGCTGGGGTGGTGGGATTGGGTTGGGGAGAAGGTGCACAGTCTACTAGTCCTTGGACTGGTAATGGGTTTTGGAGCACCATGGGTGGAGGTCCTAGTGTTTCCAGGTTGGGTTGAGTTGGGGCTACCATATTGGTAGCATGCTGAAATTCATTATGAATGTCCTGCTTAGTGTGACCCATGAAGGGGCATTTGTGTGTATAGTTCCCATAGACCTCGCATAGTTTGCACAGTTGATTTGTGCATAACGAAGCGTTGTGTCTAGGTTGGTTTGGTTGCTAGAGGTTTTGAGTTGACCGGTTCGCCCCCGCATTGTTGGGAGTTGTTGGCTGCCTCCTTGTGGTTGGTTATTGCCTTGATTCCTTGCTCGATTGTTTCTATCTTTCCCTTGTTGGTTATTAGGATTTGGTTGGGTGGGACGGTTTTGCTGTGCAAACACTTGTTCCAAAGGAGCTAGCAGAGCTGGGGTGGGGGTTTGAGCGGCTCGCACAGGTGGTGCATAGTAGACTTGGGGGGATGGGGGTGCTACAAACATGGGCATCTATCCCACATATTGTTATGCCACCCAAGTAGGTGCATGGGCCTACTGCTGTGGTGCAGGTTGTGCATAGGAGGTTGTATCTCCGGACTGAGACATCATTCTTGCATAGTAAAGGGCTTGGTTTGGGTAGGAAACACTAGAGGTATTTCTTAGTTGTGGTAGCATCGTAGGTGGTGTTGTTTGGTGCTATGATTGATGGGAGACAGAACCTATGATGTCATATGTGGCATGGGATGCCCCCAACGCATCCCGGTAGGAGGTGCTTGCACGGGGAGCGTCTGGAATGATGGTGTAGAGTCATCCAGACTATGCATAAATGAGGTCAAATTGTTGGGCCTTTAAGATGGCCTCTTCCTCTATTTGGGGATGTTCAGAGGTGACGTCCTTGGCTATCAGTGGTAGTAATGTTTTTAAGAACCAGTCAAGGAAGATCCTGTCATCAAGCTTGATCTTGCACAAGCTACGATGTCGCCTCCACTCATGGATGTGGTCGGTGATGTGGGTTGCAGTGTTTGGTGGAAAGATAGAAATATTTCCACCCCTTCATCATATCTGACGGGGAGTTGGAAATACTGCAGGAACATAAAGGACAGGGAGTTGAATTCTGGGTACCTGAATTGTGGTAGCTCAATGTACCACTTGGATGCCGCACCTGTGAGGGTGCTTTGGAAAAGACTGAGTCTGATCGAGTCATCTATGATTTTGTTTGATGAGCAACATAGATGAAATTTCATTATGTGGTTTTGAGGGAACTCCTTTGCCTTCCCTTCAAACTTAGGGATGTATGAGGGGATATTGGTTGGCATGGGAGCCCAAAAGGCTTGATGACAGATGGGGTCATTGGTTAATCTGACCAATTTAGTCAGATTGAGGTGTGGCATGAAAGGGAGGTTTGACCCAAGGTTCATGTGGGAAGGACCGGCAATGGTGGTGGGGTTTTCCAGAACATGATGTACCTGCATGACTGGGGGTACTTGTGGCATAGTTGTGGACAGACCACTACCCCTAGGTATGGAAAGTGGGACAGTGTGAGCGAAAGGTCCACTGCCCCCAGGTATGACAAGTGGAATAGTTTGACTGGTAGGTATAGGTGGAGGCAACTGGGTTAAGATATTCTGCATTGTAGTACTAGGACCAACTCCAGGAGTGTTGGTGGCGGTGTGAGGTATGGACGTGGGTCCACTGTCAATCACCAATCCAGAAAGTGGATCCGGGTTTGGACCTGCCATGGGGCTAGATGGTGTAGTGTGTAAATATGGCTCAGAAATATATGAGTCTAAGTCTAATTCAGAGGTTGTGTGACCTTCTGATTATGTAGAGGGTCATCGAGAATGGTCTCGACGGTGTTGGTTCAAGGAACCAAACTGTGGTGGATCACCTCTTAGGTGTGAAGAAGAGCATGGGGGATCAATTATTTCTGGTTGGTAGATACAATGGTGTAATCTGGTAATGAAAGTATAGACCCGATTTCATTGTCTTCCTACTAGATTTTAGGTGGTCACTTGGCCACCAAGAGTGCCAAGAGACAACACTTGGATTTTTCCTCACGGGAGTGCTAGTCAATCGGTAGGGGTCGTTGCCTGTTTCACTTAGCAATTCCTCTTAGCGGCCAGCTACTTTGGGGTTTCCATGGTACTCCTTGTTACGGAGAGAAATTCCTATGGCTTGGGGTACCACAACAGACAGCTTGACTCCAGAAATCAATCCTTTCCAATATGCAATAGAAATTAAATGTCTAACACTAAAGGATCAGACCTCGTACCTTATTCCGAACGGTTGAAGTAGATCCCCGTTGAGCTTTCCAATCTTCAGCTTGAATTGCTATATTACTTCCTCAACAACAAGTAAACAATACAAGCATACTATATATCATGGTGTTAGATCTATTCTAGCATATATATCAATAATGTAAAAGCATTTGACATATACCCATGGATAAAATATTCATTCAAATACACATCATTGGACAGGAAAATATATTTCTATTAATATAAATCAGAGATTACAAGATAGATACAACCTCTGACGGCACGTCTGCGAACCGTAGAAACTGAATCCCCCACTTGGGCCTCCACCACTTCAATCCTCCATCTCTCAATAGCAAGCTCACAAGCAAAAGGCAAGCTTGGGAAGAACACAAAAGTGCTCTAAGGGACAAAGGGATGCAGACTCAAGCATAAGTTCTGTCAACAATGGACTATAGTTTCTTTGCTCTCAATTCTCTCTTATGCTTTCAATGTACCAAGGGGTTCCTTATATAGCTTTCAAAGGGATACTGAAAGGTCGAATCCATGCGATATCAAGGCATATGGAAGGCCAGGAGTCCAATGAGTTGGATCCATGTCAAGGAAAACTCCAAAAGGATTTGGATTATGCACACATCCCGATGTACGTGGTTATATGGGTCAAACCCACGTATGTACACGGTTATAGGTTTAAAATCCGCGTATATAATTTTTCATATGTTTGTAGGGATGATCAAGGAAACATCAAAAGACAAAAAGTGGTCCATAGGGGCTAATGAGTCTACAGCGGGACAGGGGAAGGCCATACAATGTGTGATTCACCTAAAGTGGTGAAATCCACTATAATAGATGCCCCCTAATGTATGAGATCAGAGGGGTTATACGATGGCCGAAATACATTACAAGTCCATCCCAGAAGTGGAGTGATGAAGGATCCCAAAAGGAAGACCAGCCACCCAATCAACATAGTACAATAATACAACTCTACATATAAATGCAAGTACATATAGCAGTCCCGGATACATAAGAGTACAATGGCCATGAATAGGAATAATACATGATATCACATATGTGGTCATTGCCACATACAATATACACAGATCAGAATCTCCATGATGAAGATATACAAAGGACCATGATCTCCAAAATGGCTGAAGATATATAATAGATCAAGATCTCCATAGTGGCTGGAAATATCTGACATATACTGGAATCAAGTCACGAGAGCTGAAATCTCATGAACACTGGCACGATCAAGGAGGTAGCATATAAGAGATGCCACCAATCTGGAAGGTCTTCTACACAAACCACTATGAGTACATGTCCTACTATGCGAATAGAGATGTCGAGGTCAAACATAGTAGTCCATCATCTGATTACCAGTCATTAATGTATACCGTTAACAAACACGAGATCACCCACCGATAATGAAAATGGGAATCAAGGTACTAGAGTGCAAACTAACAAGTGTGAATAAATGTGTTGAGGTTGAACACTTGAGAGAATCCATTGATCAGGTGACATTGATGTATTCCCAAGAAACTATCAATGGCGAGAGAACCTGCCATTGATGACTGCAAGTCTCAAGGCACTCAAAATGACTCTAGATTCCAATCCCAGAATAAACGATCTGAATTCGATGGGATGAAATCCGCTGGAAGGAGGGCATTAAGGCATCCCCCATCATCCAACACGAGGTAATCAACAAAGTTGTATAATGTGGAAGGACTCGATCATAAGGTGCACGAACTAGTAACTGTACCGGGAATGGCCAACATGCAAAGTCAAGATAACTGGGGAATGGCCGACTCAGGTTTCAACTTCCTTCGAACAAGAGCATAACAGTGTATGGTGACTGAATGAAGGTAGCATAGACTCGATATACAAACTGGGACATCTCTGTGACACAGGAGGCATCAACAAAGGTTCCATAGGGACTGGAAGCTTAACCAGTTGGTGGAGATAAACTCAAATAAACGAGTACAGCTCCTAAAGTCAAACTATAACCCAACCAATGGATGTGATATACATTGCTCTGTTCAAAGGCGACATGACTCAATAGCTACCAAACATAACATCTTTCATTGTCTGGATTTTTGGTTTTTTGATTTTTTTGGACTTTTTCAGTTATTTCAAAAGCTTGAAAAAAGAATAAACTAGCTTTATAGTTACAAACTAGGAGGAGATGAGTGTCATAAGGGAAAACAAACTAGTTCCAAGTAGTGGAACATGCCTATGCTCAATGCAAGGATACATGTGTAGGATATCAACACTCGGGGGAAAATCCCCTTCTGGTAAAAAGGGAATCAAGCTGCGAAGGATATAAAAAATGGCTCTACATGGCTAGACATGAGACAAGCTCGGGCTATATGGGTGAAACGCAATGTCAGGAGAGCCAGCATAAAGCTCAATAAGGCAGGCAAAGCTCATGATAATGCATTCACAACTTGACATAAGGGAGTCCTGAGGGAAATAGGCTAGCATAAGATTAAGAGGAGTATGAGGCTCTTGCGAAATGTCATGGCAGTACTATACAATGGACTCCCAGACCTAAGAGAGGACTCACGGCATGGGTATCAAATGCAAAGGGGATCTAACTAGGACACCCATGTATAGGAAAGCTCTACATAGTACCATTTCTAATAGCAGCATGTAGGTTCCGTGATACCATGGAATGGGTTCGTACCTAAGGTTAAGATGGAATGGTCATAAGGCAATGCATAAGTGCAAGCGGAGTTGAAATCCTAACCTATATGCCAGTTCAGACATAATACCTGTGATAGGAATGAACGGGTCAAAACCTCGGAGAGAGTGTACAAAAATTGGACCCTACATGACAACCATATTAGTCCAAAACAACCTGAAATAGTCAATAAAGAATCCAAACTATAGGGAATAGGAAGGAATGATCATGACAACTGCCCCCAAAGGAAACAATGCGATGAACGATGAGACATAAAAAGGAAAGTAAGGTGTAGACCCAACATTCATGCATCCACCACCACCCCGATGAGGGTGACCACTGGTGTAAATACCGAGTGAAAGGAATAAAAATCCTCCACAAATGGAGTAGAGGATGGAATATGACCATTCCCAAATCTATGAGCATGGTAAAGGGCTGTGATGCCCCCAAGTATGACACCAGGGTCCATACTATGAATAAGGACGGGTGATAAGATACCAGGCATGCCGAAAATAAAAGGACCCAAACTCAAGAGAGCATAAATATACTCAAGTAACCACAATCACAAAGGCCAACTAGCGCACAAAGCGCACACTCCTAAGAAAATCTACAGCCAAAATACAAGCAAACCAAGGGGAGGATATGTGAGCTCCCGAATGTAGCAGGTATGTCTCACCTAGGAGAGGCTCGAAACTCCCATACACTACAAGCAGAGGTATGTAACCAATTATAGTGGCCCTCAGCTTCAACGCTAAAGCGACTGTGCTGTCCGACCTCTACCTGGCTGGGATACTTGTAGAATAACCCCTGCAAAGTAACCCCTCGATATCCTAGGTAAGGCCACTAAGGTCACCTCAATATAATCAAGGCTCAGGCGGACAGTCGCAGGTGGGATTGACTGTATGGGCAGGGTAGCAAAGCCCAAAACTATTGAAAGAGCCCCCAGATACGAATACAATCCTAGAAATATCTCTGGTGCTATTCAGTTATGACTAGGGGTCATCCCAATCATAACCGCTCACACTGCCTCGTGCTTAACTCCCTTTTGAGAGGAGGATCATGAGAAACACTGGTTATACGAAGGAATTTAACACTCTCACCTGGACAAACACCTTGTGCTTAATATGGTGATCATTCCATGCCTTCTGTCGATCCTTCGCAACCAATTGGTGGAAACCTGTGATGAAATGATCTTCTTCAAGCTGAATCAACTGTGTAGCATGTTCTTCCAATGCCGCTGCATCATCCATACTCATTGCTGCGGCAATGTGCAAACTAGGAACGATATATTCCATAGGCATGACTGCCTCTTGCCCATAAACCAACTTAAATGGTGTCTGACCTATTAACCATTTGCAAGTAGTGTGATAGGCCCATAGAACTACAGGAATTTTAAGTCCCGGTCATCGCAATTATCGTTACATACCTTGGTCAGCGTTGTCTCCAAAATTTTGTTGAAGGCCTCAACAGTACCGTTCGCCTATGGGTGATATGGCGTACTCCGCTTATGTTGTATCTGGAGCTCTTCAGTTAGCGCTTTTACCGTCTAGTTGACAAAGTGACTGCCCTGGTCACTTATCAGGATTCTAGGACACCCAAATCACGTCACAATGTTCTCAAAAATAAATCGTGTTGTTGTCGCAACGGTACAATCAACGACTGGTGCAGCCTCTGCCCACCGATTCAAGTAGTCGGTTGCAGTGATAATATAGCGAGCACCAGTGCGCTTACCTAGCGGATTGATATGACCCACAAAGTCTATAGCCCATTTATCAAACGGTTGCAGAGTCATCTGCGGCACTAGCGGCATCTCATCCCTCCGCGATGGTTTACCAACCCATTGGCAGACATCACAGCTCCTTGCGTAGTATGCGACATCATTATGCAACATGGGCCACCACAGCCCAGCACGCAACACTTTTCATACAATAGCTCGGCCTCCATAGTGACCTCCCACGATTACTGCATGTGCTTCTTCTATAATGGGACCCTGCTCATGCGGTAAGATGTACCGTCGCAATATTTCATCTAGTCCAAGTTTATATAGTTTTCCAGCAATTAGTTGAAAATCAGAGGCTTTTACGACCAGCTGCTTCTTTTGGCTAATCGACATGTCTGCTCGAGCGACATCAGTAGACAAAAACTGAATTATTGGTGCATAGTGATCATCTGTGACTTCAACTCGAAACAATTGCGCATCTGGCAAGCCATCATCAATATTGGTTGGTTCTTCAACATTCTCAACATGTGACAGATGATCTAAGCCAGCATTCAGCCATCCCATCTCTATCACTATTTCAAAATCAAACTCTTGGAACAAAAGCAACCACCTACAGATTCTCCCCCCCAACACATGCTTATTGACTAGGTATTGCAAAGCAGAATGATTAGTGAACATATTGAAGTGTCCACCCAACAAATAGTGCTTGAATTTTTGTAGTGCATAAACCATCGCTAGGCCTTCCCTTTCAGTTGTGGTATAATTTTGTTCAGCAAATGATAACTTTCTACTAGCGTATGTTATTGGATGATCCAAGTTGCCTTCGCCTGGCTATGCAAGAACAACTCCCAGCGCAATAGAAGAGGCATCAACATGCACATGGAATTCTTTATCCCAATCAGGAAAAACCAGTATTGGTGTAAAGGCCATCTTGGCCTTCAGGGTGTCGAAGCTTCCTTGACATTCCGGAGTCCATTCAAACGCAACACCTTTCTTTAACAACTTTTCCATTGGAGCGGTAATTGCAGCATATCCCCTGATAAACTTGCGATAGTAGCTTGTATGTCCTAGTGTTGCTCAGAGCATCTTTACATTCGTCGACGATGGTAAACTGAGGATCAGCGCAATCTTCGTCAGATCTACCAACAGACCTTCTTTTCATACAATGTGCCCAAGAAGTATGCCAAAGGGTGCACAAAAAATACATTTTTTTGAATTCAATGCAATCTGATGTTGTCTACACCGTTCTAGCATTAATTGCAGATTGTCCAGATGGTCTTTAACCAAGCCATAGACAGTCCAGTCATCCATATATACCTGTAGGAATTTTTGAATAAAATATTTAAATACAACGACAACTACGCGAGATAATATAGCGGATGCATTCTTCAGCCCAAATGGCATGACGATATATTGGAAACAGCCCCACTCGGTGACAAATGTAGCCTTATGGCAATCCTCCTTCACAAACTATATCTGGTGGTATCCTAAAAAGCCATCTGTGAAGGAATATACCTCCTAGCCGCCTACACCTTCCAGGACTTCATCTGTGAAAGGGGTCAGGAATGGATCATGTACACATGCATCATTCAATTTTCTCAGATAGACACAAATGCGGATTTCACTAGTCTTCTTATCTTGGACCACCATCGAGCTTATCCACTCTGATTCTTCTACAGGCTTAATGATCCCGGCATCGAGCATTCTATCGTTCTCATCTTTCATGAGATCCTTATATTGCAGGTTCAGCCTATATGGCCTCTGGTAGATTGGTTTTGCATCGGACTTGAGTGGAATATTCATTTCCCCCAAGTCGCCGAGGATCCCCTTCATTTCTGAAAATCGCGTTGGGAAACGGTCCTGGAACTCATGCAGTAGATCTGTAATTTTGGCCATCATCTCTCCACCCCAATAGTCTCCAACATTGGTAAATTTAGGATTATTTGTCATCTCGATGTCAACTTTATGAATCCTCAGTGGCTGGTTCATCGAGTCCATTGGTATGTTGGGAGCTACGACACCGTGGCTTCCTTCAGATTCTGGAATATTAACATTCTGCAGCTCATCATCATCTTCAGGTTCCCCAGACAAGTTGTAGCATGTCATCATGGATTGGATGGAACAATTTGCATGAGGATCAACGAGGTATGTAACAGGGATGAATTTCAGTACTACGTTGCAGATAATGTGCAAAGTGTTACATACCTCGGGGTTGGCATCCTAGAAGCTAAACATTTGCACAAAGCGAACTAACAACTCTTTCCAAGTGGTAATGGTTCTGCACAATTCTGCTGCCACATACCAGGATCTTGGCATTTCTTCTAGAGTATGAACAAAAGCGTGAACCCACTTATCTCTGGGCTGTAATGTCCATAACGTCTGACATTCGATCAAATTACTGGCAAGGTCATTTCTTCCATCATATATCCCAGCATAATCCTGGCAGTCCTTCATAAATGGGAAACTCGACAGTTTCAGTCGCAGCATGTCAGAGAGACTATGTAATCAACCCACACTTTTTGAATGATACCTCATGCAACTGATCTTGCCAATTTTCTAGAGCATCATCAGAGTCAGAGGATGTGGAACTTGCACTGTGCCATCCAAGTTTGCCATTGACAGTAGGTTGGATATAGTCCTCGGAGATGTTATAAGCATGATCCCAACTTCTCCCGACTTCATCCTTTACTGGTTTGATATATTGTCGTCCTTCCTGAGGGTCCATAGAAGCAATGACCCTAACAACCTGGTTTTCAAATGTCATAACATGTTTTTTGAAGTTGATGACTACCATGCTATCATTAGCCCATTTGATTCCTAGCAATGCAGGGTAGGAACCGCCATCTCCTACAACTTCTATTCACGTCAAAGGCACCACATGTTTTCATACCTTCAATGTCGACAACCAAGTTTGAAACATGACCAATGGGTTGAACCTTCACCCAATTGGCTAAACGCAGCTATACCGATGACCATCCCAACGTTGGACTTCCCATCAACAGCCAGGTTTTCTTTTTCAGGATGTTTACATCTGACCCAAGGTCCAAAATGACCAAATCAACCTCATAATCTCCAATCTGGACATTCATCCTCATCTCCTTGCCGGTCTTCCTTTTTTGCAAGGAATTCACAGCGGAGTCCTTCACTATCTTATTTGGGATGTGCAATAATTCCTCAAGCTTGACAAGGGTGTCTGAGTCCCTCACCAGTGATAGGAAACTCTCAAAGAACTTGTGCAGGGTACCATACTGTCGTGATGGTCCTACCTCTGCAGATGGATCGGAAGCAAATGGCATATCAACAATTGGTAACTTACCCGGATTTCTCCCGATTTCATTTCTTGCGTCAGAGAAGGTATATTTCTCTGTCACAATGTCAAATGTGACCTTCTTCTCACCATTGAGCTGAAATTTTATCCGTGGTCCATCATCTCCAGTTGTCGCACCAGCACGAGTGACAATTCCCACGTTGACATGCTTCATCCGCGGCTCGGCCTTAATAGTGGACACTGTCGATCCCTAGTTCAAAGGCGGGTTTTGATTCAATGGTTGATTCATTGGTTGGTTCTGCATATGAGGTGGGTTCTGAGTTTGAGTTTGCGATGGGACCTGGTTCTGCATTGTCAGCTGGTTCTGTACTTGGAATGCAGGCTGATTCTAATTCTCCGCATTCTGTAACTGAGGAATTTGTCCTGCTTGCCATTTTGCAATCAACTGGGGGGAACTTTCAACATTATGATAGTTGGCCGCACAGTATGTGCACTACGCATGGGGGTACCCCTCTGGTAATTCCCAAATACCCCACAGGTGTAGCACTGGATAGATTCATGACCTTGTCCTCCTCCGTGGCCAAATCCTCCTCCTCAACCTCTGAACCCCCCGCGGAATCCTCCTCAGACTCCTCCTTGTTGAAACTGTGATTGGGCCATTTGTTGCTACAGTGGGTTAGGTTGTTGCTGGACATATTGCATGGCTTGAACATATTGTGGCTGATTATACTATGGTCGCGGTGTCTGGTTATACTATGGTTGTACCACCATTTGTGGCTATGGTGCGAACTGCGGCTGCGCCATAAACTGTTGCTAAGGTTGCACAGGGACAAACTACAATGGAAGCGAATGTGTATATGGTACCTGTGCTACTAGTTTTTCTACTTATGGTTGTGCTTGCGTTGTCCGTGGGTCCTCTCCTTTCACAAAGTATGAATCATATGTCCTTTCCTGGAGCAAATCATAAGTGCGGCAATTTTTGTCGTCATGTCCAACTGACAGACAAAACGTATAGTACACACTTTCTGCTTTGGTGACCATATTCTGTATGTAATCACGGTTCTCATGTCGGTGCCCATAGACCTAATAAATGCGACACCATGGTGCACCAGCACCACTCAAGGGGTTAGGGGCTCCTGACAGCAAATAGTTTTTAAATGTCGAACAGGTATCCTTGGTATGTCCGCTTGCATTGCAATGGGTGCACCAAAGATCATCACGATCTTCCTTATCCTTTTTGATGTCTTGCAATTGCAGCGTTAAATTGTCCAACTGCGCCTAAATTTGATTCATTCCAATGACAGTTTCCCCTACTGGTGATGCCTCCAATTTCATCGCGGTCTCCAGATCCTTTTGCTGCATTAATGGTTGATGGATATGC
Source organism: Pseudotsuga menziesii (assembly GCA_001517045.1). Lineage (NCBI taxonomy): Eukaryota > Viridiplantae > Streptophyta > Pinopsida > Pinales > Pinaceae > Pseudotsuga > Pseudotsuga menziesii. Next base: position 539,229 of record LPNX011126965.1, on the reverse strand, counting down.
GGGACAAGCGCTGCTATAAACCATTCTTTATGTTGAACATCGCTCATTTTAAAACTGACACGAGCCATCAATGTCTTAAATCGCTGATCAAAATCCCAAATTGTTTCATTGGGGAATCGTTTGATCTCTTTCAGTTCAGTAATGCACTGAGCTTCAGAATTCAGCTTCTTAAATTCCTCAAATATTGCTATTCTGATCTCGTCCAATGTTTTTGTAGTACCTCCTTGAGGCACCCGTGTGAATCTCATAAACCATTCCAATGTGTGGCCCCTTAGAGTAGTGGCTAGCTGAATTTTCTTGACATCCTCATCGATAGTTTATCGAGCAGTCCATATCACTTCACATAAGAACCAGTACTACTCTGGATTGTCGATGCCATTTCCATTGAATATTGGCAACTTCATTTCATCTCCCGCCATTCTGGACCTTCTTCCTCCTACCGGTGCTCTATTACTAGACTGTTGTTGACACGTCGGGCAAGTCGACATAGAATGCACGTTCCTTCCTTGTGGTGGAGTAGTGCGCAGAGGAGTAGACACGTTACAGCTGGGGTTCGATCCTATCATTCTTCCAGGTGTAGCCTGGACCTGTATGTCCTTGTCGTTACAAAAAGGTCACTTCATCCCATATGGTTGTTCTTCATGGTATTACACTTCGACTTCAGCAGGACCTTCTCCTGTCCTCTGCATCTTTTCTCGAAACCTTGCTCCTCCGCTCGTACAACCACTTGTTTCTTCAATGACCTTTACATTCTCACCAGAACTCATGCCCATCTTCCCCTTATCTCCGTATGTATTTCCCCCCTTTCTGTCATGGTGCCTACATCCCTCGCACACCAAAGTTCACTACTCTTGGTCCATCTTTAGGATACCCTTTTCACAGACTAGTTGCTTAATCGATAGTTGCAGTGACAATAAGACTTTCCACCAAGTCCACTGAAAACTCCCTTTTCGCTTCGCTGAAAGATTTATTAGTATCAACAACAAAATCAGTGATGTATCCTTCTAAGATACTATCCAACCATACCTCAACTACCTGTGATGCTTTGTTGTTGGTTTCTTGCAGTGCTTGGATCAATTCTGGGGTCCTGGATGTCAACTCTACTCCTTGAAATTTTGTCTTCCGCTTAGCAAACTTTGCAAACCATTCATGCAAGAACATAGGGAATTCACAAAAGAACCATTCATGAGGACCATTGTGGATGTATCTATCCAACCAGTGGCCTATTGGTAGCTTAGGATTCTGATGTTCGGCTTCAGCAAACTCCCACAATTTTAGATCAAACCATCCCTTGATCTCTAATCGAGTCGGATGCCAGAACATATCCCCCTCCTATTTGCAACTTGGTCCCGGCAACAAAACCATTTGTTGGTGAAGCCCACCAACAAAGCTTTGTCAACAGGGTTTCCCACTCTCTTGACACCCTTCAGCACACTCTCCCTAAGCACTGGACCAAACAGGTTTTACCCTGCTCGGCAACGTCTACGAAGTAGACAAGGTCTCACCCGAGGCATTTAAGGGAGAGTTGTTAGAACAGAGTTTCTGACAGTGGGAGAGGAGGATATGGGGATCTGACAGAGGGAGATTGTGACTTATGCGTGTTGAAATATTGTAACTTCGAAGAATATTCTATATGTATCTTTTGTGGTCCCCGATGGTCCTACCGGGAGAACCACTTGTATTCTCTTGTACCCCGATGCTTCTAATCAGAAGAACTAATAAGAGTCATGAGGTTGTCCCCTCTATTTGTAAAGGTGGGTCATTAGCACCCCAGTGTGGTTACTTGAGCCTACATGTGTAACTTGAGCCTACATGATTAACTCGAGCCTACATGTCAGATGAGTTAATTCAAGTGAACAGATGAATATAAATAGAGGTGTGGTGCTCCTCATTTGAGACACATACACTCTCACTTGTGTAGCGCATTAGTGGAGAAGAGAAGTAGCTGGAGAAGGAGGAGGATCAGGCTTTGATCTCCTTGTTGGTTTTATCTTTTATCTTTTGGGGCATCTATATTGAGGAATATTTTGTTGGGTTTTTCCCTTTAGGGATTTCCCAGGATAAATCTTTGTGTTCTCCTTTTGTATGGTTGTGCTTTTCTATCTTTCAGTGATCCTGTTTATATGCTTTTGTTATGAAATCGAAATGAAATACTAATGATCTAGCTTAGCATATGAAAATTTAACAATGCGATCATCATACAGTATCAAAATATCGTAGCATTATTTATAGAACATCACAGTGCATCAAACAGTTATGAAACAGAGATTGCATTAACTTAAAACAACAGATCGCATTGATATAGCAGGAAGATATTGAGTCACGTCTATATTATGCCATTGTAATAAAACAGAGTCGCAGCATCATAACAGATCTATAAAAACAGACAAGAATTGAGCCATACTCATCGCATCATATATTAATCTTGTGCAAATATGCCACATTACACAATCCTTCTCCAAAATCAGAGACTGCATACATTAGGAAGAAACCCAAGGAAAAACCATAGTCACAACAGAAAAGTCTCCATAAAACAAATCGCACCAGATCTTATCTCTTACAATCGCACTTGCAATTGCATACAATTGTTCACAATTGCTCATGTGCTGCTCTCCCATGACTCTCCAAAAATAGATCTATAAATAGGCTTAAGCCTTTACAACAAGGGTCCACTACTAACTGACTTCTAACCGCTACTAACCTATTGCAACAAAACTTGGTCAAAATATACATAAAATATTCAAAAAGTGGTTATTTTCCCGCTTATCACACCAATCTTCCCTTACACGGTACCACATGAGCTTGTACAACTGCCGCGATGCTGCGCAACTCACTCACCCCAAACCCCTTACCAACATTTTGCTTTACTTTTGTGTTATATTCCATAGATGACGATCCCAGGTTAGTAAAGGAAGCAATCGACTCGATGAAGATTAAACTATGGAAAATGGGCATGGAAGAAGAGATGGATTCCTTGAATAAAAACAAAGCATAGGATCTAGACATGTTACCAAATGGAAGGAAACATGTCAACAATATGGGTGTTCAAGAAAAAGTGTGATGCGGTAGGTTAATTCGAGAAGTAATAGGATCGGTTGGTAGCGAAAGGATATTCCCATCTTGAGGGAGTCGACTTCACTATTTTTTTTTGTCTTTTAATAATCTAACTTCCATAACAATACCAATGTATTTAGCTACAACACTTGATATTTATATAGAATATATGGGATGTAAAAATAACATTTATTCATAGTGATCATGAAGAAGAAATCTATATGAATCATCTTGAAGGGTTTATAGTGGATAGAGAAAAGGAGCTGGTTTGTAAGCTCAAGAATTCTCTCTGTTGAATTTTGATCTTAAATGTGGAATTATAGTGGTAATTGAAACAACTGAATAATTATAATCATAATCATTCACACATGACACAATATTTACCCTAAGGAAACCCTCTATAACTTGAGGGAGAAAATCCCAACAAAATATTCCTAGGTATATTGATAAATAGCAGAGAATATATTTACAATGATAAAATTATATAAAGTACCCCTGGTGCATTATCATAGAGAAATACCAATCACCCCTGGCGAAATATCATAGCAAGATAGAAGATATATCAAGAAGAACCCAGTTGTATTTTGATATGTATTTAGGTATGTGCGAGCCTTCTCTTGGCATGTACCTATTTTTATTAATTTTTATTAATTCATTTTGTAAATTATTTTTCTCATTTATATTTTATAAGTGATATCTTTTTATGTAATTTTACCAAGGTTCTATCAATGATTCAATGGTCATACACACGCCCTTCAAATAGAATTCACCAATGTTCTATCAAGTGTGTCAAGTTCATACACATACCCTTAAAATATAATTTATCAAGGTTCAATTAAGGGTGCCATGATCATACACATGCCCTTCAAATAGACTTTTTTCTACAAAGGGGACATGATAAGACAATTGAGATCATGTTAACTCAATCCACCCGTATCCTATTGAGGGACTAATGGTCATTGAGGAATAAGGTCGACACCTTATTGTGCACTCCTCGGTTAAGCCTCATGAGTGACCAAATCCACGACTTACCCTCATAATAACATGCATCTCACCAACAAAATTCTCACTCACTTTTCAACTCGTTGCATAGAAACATATGCTATTTATGGTGTTCATTTCCCCAGACAACCCTGTTTCCAATGTTTGGATGATTGGAAATAACGAACATGTTCCTGCACATTGTCATGTCGCCATCCAAATAAGACTATTTGCAAATAATGTTTCACCAACCTACTAGTTCCCTAAGTTGAGGTGGAGACATAAATTTTGTAATAAGAGAGATATAGGACCCAAAAGGATCTTATTTTACCATATTCACATTAAAATGGGTCACATAAATACTAAATGTTAATAAAATAAGGTTGCATTGGTTCATGGAGACAATTGGAAGTTTGTGGAGTCTTTGGGTGACTAGATTGCCCCACACACTTGGCATGACCTTCATCCAAATTCAAACCCATGAGGAATATAACGTTCTTGTAGGGTGATGCGGTGTCACATGGCCTATCATGAGCCAAGGAATTCACATTAGGAGAGGAGATTAAGTCCCATGGAAGAGGAAGAGACTAAGAAGACAATGTGTGCGACTTGGAAGGAGATTCCATGCACTCTATGACAACCAATGATGGAATATTCTATGACAAATATGACAAATTCAGACATGATTGCAGACCTAAGACAAATATGACATTATAGGGCTAAAAATATCCACCAATAGGTTGCATTTGGTAGTTAGAGGTAGCCATTCGAATTGGGGAAAGAATTGGAGCATGAAGAAGAAGACAAATGTCATAGGAATTACTAAACCACTAAGATGAGTTGGAGGAATCCCATGGAGGGAAATTAGACCTTAGGAGGCCTCATGAATTTAATAAAATGATTTCATAATGAAGGAGAATGTATTTTTTATCATTTATTAATTGGCCTTTGACATTTTGGAGAGCTTTTGCTTGTCCATTGCATGGTGAGTGTTCACTCTCCCTGCTTGTGAACCAATTTCAAGGGAGTTGGATTCTTTTACAAGTTGGTTGATGGATAGGTCATGTATACCTCTAATTTGAGCTAAATGAAGGTTTTTAGTTACATTTTGAACATTCATACAGCTCTAGTTCTTATCTATCTCCCCATTCTCTCGTTCCTTCTTCTCCATTTCCCCATACTCTCATGTGATGTCGCACTTGTTGGAGTGGTGATTCCACTTTGATAAATATATTTGATACCGAAGCTTGGGTATATGATGTATGGATCTGTAATATTATTTCCATATGATGTATAATTCAAAATATCATAAATCCATGTGTAAAATGCTTGCATTCTCATGCTTTTGAGTCATTAGTTTTAATGAAATTGGCTTCAATATTGAAAGAGTTTATATCAGATTTGTATGAGAGTTTTTCTCTGATTTGGATGTTGTTGAGAAATTAGTTTGTATGATACATATTTCCATTATATTTTATGTTACCATATGAACTATTTATTCTACTTTGCATATGTCCAATTTAAACTAGTAATGCAATTTCCCCATAAGTAAATTCCCTAAAACTTACCATATAGATGTTGTGCCTCATAACCAGTTTACAGAGCTTAATAACCATGAATAATGAATTCCATTTATGTCTAATATACATCCCATTTCTGAAATTTTGGAGGGTATTACTTGATTTGGAGATCCAATTTGGCCTCCACCCTTGGGGGGAATTTGACCACAATTTCCTAAGAAATTTCTCCCTTTTCTCCTTAGCCACAAAACAAGTTGCATAAACCTAAATATAGATCAAAAGTTCTCATGCATAATATTTTTATGTTATAAGACTCACCATATACTTTATTTTCAAATTCAATACCATTTGGAGTCAGTTGGAACCTCCTACAATCATGACTAACAAAGCTCAAAATCGGTCAAAATTATGAAAACTTGAATAACAAGTCAAAATTAATTTTATTATTCAACCATTGAGTGTCTGAGGTATGTTATGATTTTTTAAGTCCCATAGGATCCCTCCATAATAAATTTGGAAAGGTTCGGTGGTGTTTGGAATCAAACCAAGAAAGACTAGTTTACTACTTTTACCTAGTTTTGAAACTAGAAAAAGTATTGAAGGAGGATGTATGTGAATCATTTGTAAAAATTCCTCAGCCACGCCATATTAAGAAGCCATATATATCATTTTTTCAAATCCTATCAGAACCTAATATCACTTCCCTTGAGCTTCCCCAGTTGTCTCATAACCATGGAACCAGTGTGAAATCCATTGTCAATGAGGGTGTTGAGAAAGAATGATTTCAGCGACAAAGTTTTGAATCCTCTCTGAAATATATTGGATAGCATTCTTAGTTTCCCCTAAAAAGGTACAATACACACACACACAATCGACGTGCAACAAATATCTCATCAAAATAATAAAATATCAATTTATCACATTGTATCACATGATACCATATTCGAGCTCAATCTGTAGCCCATGCGACATTTACGCCATCCTGCGTTAATTTTCACATGTGATATACTGTCACACTTCAAAGAAATTATCAAAGCATATGAAAAATATAAATATATTTTGATTTTCATCTTCATGCATCATATCGCCAAGGGCTAGTCATCATACACAAATCCACTATGATCATTCATTTCTAATGATTTGCGATATTTATGCAACATAAATGTTTTAAGTTTTAGTGTCAAGATGCATAATATTCATCTGAGTCATTTGAGATCAAATCTTTGTAAATAATATGTCAATAATCAAACCAAGGTATATGACACTACATCAACAAGGCATCTTTATATGATCCGATGCAAAATGAAAAGAAAACCCTTTGTGTAATCAACTACTTGTTGAGACCAACAATAAGAGCAAGCAATTGCCTAATCCATTAGGGACTTCCCCCTCTCCCACTAATCTTGAGTACAAAGGTTTCCATGGTTTTAGGAAGTCAAAACAAAGCAATACCATGCCAATGTTTATGACAACGGTTCCACAACCCAAGCCTAATTTCTTTATTTGCTTAATATTTTTTTCAGCAAAAAAACAACCTGCACTTTTGTTATTCATGAAGAATAAAAAAGAATAATACCAGTCCTATCAGTCTTTAAAACTGATCATTTACAGTGAAGTCGTCAAGTGTAATTGTTACCATCCCACGGAAATCAAAATAAGAGACAAAAATAAAGCATAAGGTCACCAATACACAATATCCCCCCAAAGACCAAAAAATATCACATCCATACAAAAGTATCTCAAATAGATATAAGGACCCCCTTTGTTCCACGCTACCTTATACCACTTCTTCCCAATAGAGTAAACCTTCAGTTCCATGAAGAGCCTCTTTCGACAGAGCATCGAAATTCTTGAAAGATACAATCAATACTGATTGAAGAAAAGGAAACAAGGTCTTTGGTTCTCTGACACCAACTTTGAAGCTCAGTCACTTGTAAATTAAAATTCTCATTAGCCCAGATCACAAGCACTTTGGTGTCCCCATAAAATTTTATCGAATCAATTCCAAACATATAAGCCACTTTATTAAGACACCATAAAACCATCAAATATGCCTTAGTATTATTTCTATTCCCACAATTTAATTTGAAATTTAATATATGTTCTTGGTTAAGCTTAAGAACCACCCATCATTACAAATTTTGTTCTATGCAACCCCATCAAAGAAGCCCATAGCTTCAAGAGAGCAAGGGAGTTCCAACATTTTTTTGTTCCTATTCCTTTTGGATTCTTCTTTGAAAAGATCTTTAGACAACCCAACAATCCTCAAACTGCAATCATAAGGCAACATAACCTTTTCCTCAAACATTGCATAATCCCTAGATTTCCATATTCCCCATGAAATGAAAGTAGGTAATGTTTTGTCCTTAATAACATTCTTGTACCAATTCAGGTAATTTTGTTCAAAAGGTTGAACACCCCAAGTATGAGAAATACTAAGGAAGTTTCAAACTGTCCTCCAAACAATTTTTGAAAAATTGCACTTGACAAATAAATGATCAATAGTCTCACTGTCTTCCCTGCATAAAGTACACATATTAGGCCCAATCCATACTCTATGAGATAAAATATCTCAAGTCTTCAAACAATTTTCGAAATCTAGCCATAAGAAGCATTTGATTTTTAAGGGATCCTGCCATTTCCACAGTTTTTCGTACCACCATTTGGGCACATTGTATGTGCATTCTTGACCAATTACAGAGTAAGCATCCTTAACTATAATACAACATGTAGCAACATTGAATTACCAAAGCAATTCATCATCATAATAACTCAACTTGATACATGTAGAATTAAGTTGAGATATGTATATGTTCCATTCCTAAGCCCAACAACTCCCCAATCCCAAATCCACAACAGAAAGCCAATAAGATTCAGAAGGTCGAAGATATGCTCCAAAGTAATAAATTCAAGTTTTGCAAGATATTCCCGTAAAAATGGAGATACAACATTATTTCCCCCATACCAATTGTTATAGCTGATTTCACCACTCCAGGTGAATCACACTTTGTATGGCCTTCCCCTGTCCCGCTGCAGACTCCTTAGACCCCATGGACCATTTTTTGTCCTTTGATGTTTCCTTGACCATCCCTAAAAACGTGAGAAAAATGATACACGCGACTTTTAAACCTATAAGCGCGTATATACATGGGTTAGACTACTAAAACCGCATACATCAGGATGTGTACAAAATCCAAATCCTTTTGGAGTTTTCCTTGACATGGATCTGACTCACTTGACTCCTGGCCTTCCATATGCCTTGAGATCGCTCGGATTCAACCTTTCATTACCCCTTTGAAAATCTATATAAGGAACTCCTTGGTACATTGAAGGCATAAGAGAGAGTTGAGAGCAAAGAAACTATAGTCCATTGTTGCCGGAACTTATGCTTGAGTCTGCATCCCTTTGTCCCTTGGAGCACTTTTGTGTTCTTCCCAAGCTTGCCATTTTCTTGTGAGCTTGCTATCTAGAGATGGAGGATTGAAGTGGTGGAGGCCCAAGTGGGGGATTCAGTTTCTCCGGTTCGCAGACGTGCCAACAGAGGTTGTATCTTGTAATCTCTGATTTATATTAATAGAAATATCTTTTCCTATCCAATAATTTGTGTTTGAATGAATATTTTATCCATTGGATTATGTCAAATGCTTATACATTATTGATTATATATGCTAGAATAGATATAAGACCATGATATATAGAATGCTTGTATTGTTTACTTGTTGTTGAGGAAGTAATCTATCAATTCAAGCTGAAGTTGGAAAGCTCAACGGGGATCTACTTCAACCGTCCGGAATAAGGTACGAGGCCTGATCCTTTAGTGTTAGACATTTAATTTCTATTGAATAATGGAAAGGATTGATTTCTGGAGTCAAGCTGTCTGTTGTGGTACCCCAAGCCATAGGAATTTCTCTCCATAACAAAATTGGTGACTCCGATGGGGAGTTCCTAGTAGTTGTCCTTTGGGGGTTGTTTTATCAACATTCAATGAATTTGAATTGCTCTTTCTCTCTTGTTTCTGTGTCGGGTTTGGGGGCATGTTTTCCTGGTAGTGTCTGATTGGTGTGAAGTTTGTCTCGGCCTATCTATTTGCATTGATTTTATGCACATTTCTTCCTGTACATGATTTTTTAACTCACAGTCGCTTATACACGCAGGTTTCTCTTATATTTCCGCGTATACACGCGGGTTTACTGCGAACAGTCATGTGTGCCCTTACTTTTTCCTTTTTGTGGAAGTTAAATGGTTGCTGGGTGAATTTTGATGTTTGCTGAGTTTCCTTTGGCACTGCCTGAGTCTGTTTATACCTCTATTTTTTACCAAAAACTTTTTTTTAGGCTAAATTTTTTTCTTTTTAAGAAGGTTCTTGTCATGGCATTTTCAATTTTTTGTTTGAGATTAGTGCATTAGAGTTCTTTTACCTTAGTGCTTTGTTCGAGTGTTGTTTATGTGTGCTTGCAGAGTCTAGGGGTTGTAGAATCATTCTTTTTCTTTTTGCATCTCATTTTATTTCAAAAAATCCAAAAACATTTGCTTATCATCATGCATTGCATTTTGCATTTTGCATTGTACTTGCACTAGATTTGCTTTGGAGTATTAGTTAGGACTTCATATAGGAAAGCTTGCATTCATTATTTGAAGAAAAATTGTGCATTTCACATAGTAGCATACCCTGTTTTCATGGACACAACGCATTTGCATTGATTGTTAGGTGTGCATTTTACTTCATGTTGTGTCATAACACCATTAGTTGCACGACCATATCCCTCTTTTGAATAATAAAGCCAATTAAAATCAACGCTAAATTAAAATGAAATACACTATTTTCTTTTATAGGGTGCACCAACAAGCTTAGGTTTTAGGATCTTGGAATAGTTCATTGTAAGTAAATTCTCCAAGATCACTAAACAACAACATGTATGTGTCTGCCCAGGTGAGTGTGTGAAATCCTTGGTATAACCAGTGTTTCTCAGGATCCTCCTCTCAAAAGGGAGTTAAGCATGAGGCAGCGTGAGTGGTTATTGATTGGGATGACCCCTAGTCATAACTGAGTAGCACCGGAGAGATTTCCAGGATTGTATTCATATCTGGGGGCTCTTTCAAGAGTTTCGGGCTTTGCTACCCTGCCCATACGGTCAATCATGCCTGCAACTGTCCGCCTGAGCATTGATTATATTGAGGTGACCTTAGTGGCCTTACCTAGGGTATCGAGGGGGTACTTTGCAGGGGTTATTCTGCAGGTGTCCCGTCCAGGTTGGGGTTGGCCAGCACAGTCGCTTTACGCATTGAAGCTGAGGGCCACAATAATTGGTTACATACCTCTGCTTGTTGTGTATGGGAGTCTCAAGCCTCTCCTAGGCGAGACATACCTGCTTCAATCAGGAGCTCACTTATCCAGCCCTTGTTTGCTTGCATTTGGCTTTAGATTTTATTAGTGATTGCTCTGTGCACGATAGTTGGCTTATGGTTTACGTAAATAAAGAGTCTTTTCTATTTTTTTTGAGTCATTGTGGATTTGGGTGTGTCTCCTCGCCGTTCTCATCGTTTAGCAGGACTTTTGCCTTCTACTTCTCCTCCTCCTTTGGGAGAGAGACCTAGACAATCCAGGCAGACTATTTCGCACATTGATTCACACACCATGGGAGACCATTTAGAAGGTATTCCTGAACCACCTTCTCCCATTCGTGTAGACGATGGGGAGTTTACTCCTACTTACGATCCTTCACCCGATTTGGCTGAGTTAGGTTCTGTGATTTCTGAGATAGGAACCATGCACAATAGACCTACTCACTCTAGGGTTGATTCCCCTTGACGTGTTACCGGTATGGAATGTCGGAGGACGCCGAGACTCATTTAGAACCCGCCAGCACTACCTATGGTAGTTATGGTATGTCTGGTTTTCCTACACATGATTTGGCATTTCATGTCGAATCTGACTTCGAGCCTAACACTATGCTTGGGGGCACTCTCATTCCTTACCATGCGGAGAGGTTTGGGAGCACTAATCACATTGCACCTTCCATCCCAGTGGTGGAAGTTACATCACATATCCCTTATAGGTCTAGGGTTAGTGATCCTATTAGGATACCAGATCCGAGACGAGTGACTATAGGGAATAGTACGTACGTGATCACTCAGATCCCTTCGTCCTCTATCCCTAGTTCTTCATATGTTCGCCCTCCACCTTATTCACGTGGTCCTTCGAGTTGGCACATGGCTACGATTCAGGTCTATACTGCGGTTACTAGACCAATTGTGTATCAGGTTTACATATTGCCCGTTGCTTCGGGAGGTTATGTTCATGCTTCTAGATGTCATGTTACTACTTCTGGGGCATATATCTCTACTTCCGGTATGTATATTCCTACTTCCGGAGCGTATCTTCCTACCTATGGAGTGTCTCATGGGACATCGCATGCGATGACTTATGGACCTTATCATGGGACGCAGTATGGACAGGGTTCTTCACCTTATGGGGGTGGGTATCAACAACCTGCTTACTCTCCTAATTACGGCTTTGTAGCTCCTACTAGTCAAGGTCCACCACACTATGGTGCTTCCACGCCACCCTATACGGTTCATATGGGAGGAGGGCACTATGGCCAAGGCCATGGTGGTAATCAAACCTAAATGAATCAGGGAGTGGTCCATCGACCTCATCATCCTAGGCTCCCTTTCCTTGCGACGCTTAATCTTTCTGATTTTTTGAAATTGACGAACGATCCTGTAGCTCATGACCCGGCTTGGCCGGCTGTCCAGTTTCGACCCCAAAGTCAAACCTGGACCACATGCTGATGGCATTGTGGGTTTTGCAAATGCAAAACCTGCAGATTCGGTTGCAAAACAAGTTAGTCAATTGTCAATCAACCAATATGCTTCGGGACAAGCTACGGCTTCCTCTCAACCCACCCAAATGGCAAGTGTACTTTCTGTGCAATCGTCAGACCAGAAGGGTAACCAGTAGCCTGGACAAAATAGAAAAAAGGGTAAAAATAATCATAAGGGTGGGAATAAGAATCAGAATGTGAATAGGAATGACAAGAACGGTCGGAATGCTGGGGGGGACAAGCAAGATAAATGTAAGGTTAAGTTCCCTTGCAAGTTATGTAAGGATGATCACCTCACTTACTTGTGCCCTCATATTGAGGAAGCTTCGAGATTCTTGGCACAGGGCCCAGCTGTGCTAACTAACCATTTACTGCACAATCAAAATATGAACTCGAAATCCCATGACCAGTCTGGTGGTGATCAAGATCCACCAGAGACTAGTGGTCATGGTTACATTAACATGGTCCATGCTGCGAAAGTTGTGACCCGTGCCAAATATTATGGTTCGTCACAACCTAGCCCAGGCAAAGAACCTGATCCACCAAGGTCCCCTTTGTGTATTGAGAAACATATGGATAAACCTGAGACTGCATCTCGCATTCCTAAGGGAGTCCTTAAGCGTTCAGGGCATAATCCAAATGTCCAAGCTTCCTAGAACTATTCAGTTGTCGAGGATTTGGGCCACACTCCTTGTGCGATGTCTGTATTGGAAGTGCTTCAGAGTTGTCCTTCACAAAGGAAGGCGTTGCTTTCTGCCCTTTGTGTAAACGATGATGATTCTTCCTTCGTGATCAAATTTGAAACCGCAGGACTTCAGCCCCGCTTGCCCTACTATGTGTCTCTTTTGATTCACGTAGAATGTCTTAATATGATTGTCAAGTGCACTATGATTGACGAGGGCGTTCCTGCTTCTATGATGTCTTTATCCTGCTGGAAGGGTTTGGGTTCCCTTGAGCTGTCTAAATCAGCGACCATGTTAACTGCGTTCGATGGGAGATCTTTTAGGCCACACGGCATCCTTCCTTCCCTTAAAGTCTGTTTAGGAGGGAAGACCGTTGCGATAGAGTTCAAGGTGGTTGATGCACCCCTTGACTACAATCTCTTGCTGGGTAGGAATTGGATGTACAGTATGCAAGCCATTGCTTCTTCCCTGATCCGTGTTGTATGCTTTCCACATAACGGGAAGATCGTAACGATTGATCAAATGATATTCAAGAATCCGTCTGTTACCGCATCTTCGGGAACTTTGATCCCAATCGTTGAACATTCTCAGCCGGCAACTGGGAGTGTGGGTGTAGGCATGTATCCATCCCTCATCAGAAGATTTAGTTGTCCTGCATCGATCCTTATCATAGTATCTAGTTCTGATGAGGCTTCGACATCTATGAGATTGACGTCTTTTCGCACGAGTCATATGGAATATCCTTGGATTCTTCCTACACTGAGTACTTCGAGTGAGCCCATCATGCCGGACGTGCCATTGCCTGCAACTATGATATCTTATCAAGCTAATCTCAGGTGTGTTGCATAGCCTAGTCCTTCCTCTTCACGGAGGGAGGAGGAGGACCCTTATGTGCTGCCGACATGGGCAGTACAGTATTCTCATGCACACGACTGCCTTGATATGGTTTTCCCTTCAAATGAAGTGATTATCGAGGCTATGTTGGGAGTTGAGCCACCATGGGAAGAACTCCATCATAGATCGTACTTTCTTCCAGAGCTTGAGGATTTTAGGGCGGTTCTTAGTCAGAGAGTTGGTAGTCCTATGGTTCCATTAATATCTCTTGGTCCGATGGCTGATGGAAACATGGCGAACATATCTTCAATGATTCCTATCAACATCTCTCGCAATCCTGGCATGATAGAGAATGTCTATATTGGGGCGGAATATTCCCATGCTGAGATTCTAGAATACAACGAGCTATTTAAGGAATTCTGTAATATTTTTGCTTGGTCTTACGACGAGATGCCAGGTATTGACCCTCGTATTGTCGAGCACGAAATTAAGACTTACCCCAACGCTAAGCCTATTCAACAACGTTTACGTGCGGTGAATCCTAGGAAAGCACCCGCGATTAAGGCAGAGATAGAGAAGCTGTTGAAAGTCGGTTTCATCTATCTCATTCCCTTGATGGAGTGGGTTTCAAACCCCATTTCGGTGGATAAGAAGCAGGAAGTGATCCGCATATGTACTGATTTCCATGATTTAAATCGTGCCTATCCTAAGGACAATTTCCCCACACCATTTATTGATCATATTTTGGATGAGTGTGTAGGTAGCGAGGTGCTCTCCTTCATGGATGGATTTTTCGGATATAATCAGATACATGTTAAACCTGAGGACCAACATAAGACTGCATTTATTTGTCCTTGGGGAACGTTTACATATCAAAAAATGCCTTTCGGCCTTAAAAACGCCGGAGCTACATTTCAGCGGGCAATGACCTTAATCTTCCACGATCTCAAGTCAATTATCGAAGTATTTTTGGATGACCTCGCTGCTCATTCTCGTATGAGAACGCATCATCCCTATCACTTGAGATTAGTATTCGAAAGATGCCAGCACTATTTGGTTAGATTAAATCCTCATAAGTGCATATTTTGTGTGAAGTCAGGTCGTTTTTTAGGATTCATCGTTTCTAAAGAGGGTATAAGAGTTGACCCTTTGAAGGTTGAGGCAATACTTCAGTTGTCTCCCCTGAAGAATTTCCGTCATCTTCAATGTTTGCAAGGCATGGAAAACTTCTTACGAAGATTTGTTGTCAACTTTGCCAATTTGACTAGAGGATTCATGCATCTCTTGAAGAAGGACACCCCCTTTTATTGGGATGAGCGAGCCCACGAGTCCTTTGATGCACTCAAGCGAGCCCTAGCATCAACCCTAGTGATTAGTCCCCCGGACTATAGCTGTGATTTTCTATTATACGTGGCCGCATCATTAGAGACGATTGGTATGATTTTGGTTCAAGAGGATGAGGAGCTCCAAGAGCATGTCATATATTATTTGAGCTGAAACCATGTCATATGGTTTAAGTTCAAGAGGATGAGGAGCTCCAAGAGCATGTCATATATAGAATGCGCGTTCCTTCCTTGTGGTGGAGCAGTGCACAGAGGAGTAGACATGTTACAGCTGGGGTTCGATCCGGTCGTTCTTCCGGGTGTAGCCTAGACCTGTATGTCCTTGTCATCACAAAAATTTCGCTTCATCCCATATGGTTGTTCTTCATGGTATCGCACTTAGACTTTAGCAGGACCTTCTCCCATCCTCTGCATCTTTTCTCGAAACCTTGCTCCTCCCCTCGTACAACCACTTGTTTCTTCAATGACCTTTACATTCTCACCAGAACTCATGCCCATCTACCCCTTATCTCCGTATGCATTTCCCCCCTTTCTGTCATGGTGCCTACATCCCTCGCACACCAGAGTTCACTACTTTTGGTCCATCTTTAGGATACCCTTTTCACAGACTAGTTTCTTAATCGACAGTTGTAGCGACAATAAGAACCTTCCACGAGGTCCACTGAAAAATCCCTTTTCGCTTCGCTGAAAGATTTATTAGTATCAACAACAAAATCAGTGATGTATCCTTCTAAGATACTATCCAACCATACCTCAACTACCCGTGATGCTTTGTTGTTGATTTCTTGCAGCGCTTGGATCAATTCTGGGGTCCTAGATGTAAGCTCTACTCCTTGAAATTTTCTCTTCCGCTTAGCGAACTTTGCCAACCATTCATGCAAGAGCATAGGGAATTCACAAAAGAACCATTCATGAGGACAGTCGTGGATGTATCTATCCAACCAGTGGCCTGTTGACAGCTTAGGATTCTGATTTTCGGCTTCAGCAAACTCCCACAATTTTAGATCAAACCATCCCTCGATCTCTAATCGAGTTGGATGCCAGAACATATCCCCTTCCTATTTGCAACTCGGTCCCAGCAACAAAACCATTTGTTGGCGAAGCCCACCAAAAACGCTTCGTCGACAGTGGTTCCCACTCTGTTGACGCCCTTCAGCACACTCTCCCT
This sequence comes from Pseudotsuga menziesii, assembly GCA_001517045.1. Taxonomy (NCBI): domain Eukaryota; kingdom Viridiplantae; phylum Streptophyta; class Pinopsida; order Pinales; family Pinaceae; genus Pseudotsuga; species Pseudotsuga menziesii. The sequence goes on along the minus strand of LPNX011126965.1, from coordinate 522,822 downwards.
AAGCACCGGCCCAAACAGGTTTTACCCTGCTCGGCAACGTCTGCGAAGCAGACGAGGTCTCACCCGAGGCGTTTAAGGGAGAGTTGTCAGAACCGAGTTTTCGACAGTGGGAGAGAAGGATATGGGGATCTGATGGAGCAATATCGTGACTTATGTGATCATCATACAGTATCAAAATATTGTAGCATTATTTATAGAACATCACAGCGCATCAAACAGTTATGAAACAGAGATTGCATTAACTTAAAACAACAGATCGCATTGATATAGCAGGAAGAGATTGAGTCGCATCTATATTATGCCATTGTAATAAAACATAGTCGCAGCATCATAACAGATCTATAACAATAGATAAGAATTGATCCATACTCATTGCATCATATATTAATCTTGTGCAAACATGCCACATTACACAATCCTTCTCCAAAACTGGAGACTACATACATCAGGAAGAAACCCGGGGAAAAACCACAGTCACAACAGAAAAGTCTCCATAAAACAAATTGCACCAGATCTTATCTCTTACAATTGCACATGCAATTGCATACAATTGTTCACAATTGCTCACGTGCTGCTCTCCCACGACTCTCCAAAAATATATCTATAAATAGGCTTAAGCCTTTACAACAAGGGTCCACTACTAACTGACTTCTAACCACTACTGACCTATTGCAACAAAACTTGGTCAAAATATACATAAAATATTCAAAAAGTGGTTATTTTCCCGCTTATCGCACCAATATTCCCTTGCACGTTACCACGTGAGCTTGCGCAACTGTTGCGATGCTGCGCAACTCACTCACCCCAAACCCCTTTCCAACATTTTTCTTTACTTTTGTGTTATATTCCATAGATGACGATCCCGGGTCAGTAAAGGAAGCAATCGACTCGATGAAGAGTAAACTATGGAAAAGGGACATGGAAGAAGAGATGGATTCCTTGAAGAAAAATAAAGCATGGGATCTAGACATGTTACCAAATGGAAGGAAACATGTCAACAATATGGGTGTTCAAGAAAAAGTGTGATGCAGTAGGTTAATTCGAGAAGTAATAGGATCGGTTGGTAGCGAAAGGATATTCCCATGTTGAGGGAGTCGACTTCACTATTTTTTTTTGTCTTTTAATAATCTAACTTCCATAACAATACCAATGTATTTAGCTACAACACTTGATATTTATATAGATTAGATGGATGTAAAAATAACATTTATTCATAGTGATCGTGAAGAAGAAATCTATATGAATCATCTTGAAGGGTTTATAGTGGATAGAGAAAAGGAGCTGGTTTGTAAGCTCAAGAATTCTCTCTGTTGAATTTTGATCTTAAATGCGGAATTACAATAGTACTTGAAACAACTGAATAATTATAAGCATAATCATTCACACATGACACAATATTTACCCTAAGGAAACCCTCTATAACTTGAGGGAGAAAATCCCAACAAAATATTCCTGGGTATATTGATAAATAGCAGAGAATATATTTACAATGAGAAGATTATATAGAGTACCTCTGGTGCATTATCATAGAGAAATACCAAGCACCCCTGGTGCAATATCATAGCAAGATAGAAGATATATCAAGAAGAACCCAGTTGTATTTCCAACCCAGTTGTGACTTCGGGATGAACTCGACGGTCAACTGGATGCTAGACCACTTAGTTAGGTGGATAACTTAAGTGTCATAACTCAAGTGTCATCTTTTAGTTTGACTCAAGTATCATCTTTTAGTTTAACTCAAGTGTCGTTATGTAAACACTTAGTTAACTAGATATTCTTCATTAACACTTAGTTAAATCTTTTAACTAAATTCCCTCTTGTTAACATCACTGAAGTGAACAATTCGAGTTCTCCTTTAATTAACTAAAGTATTCCTTGTTAACATCACTAAAGTTAACAATTCAAGTTCTCTCTTATTTAACTGAAGTATTTATCATCACTGAAGCGATAAATTCAAGTTATCTCTATCTTATCACATCTTATCTTTATTTCTTGACTTATTTGCATGCTCAATTGTGTCAACTTTAATTTATTTATCATATAAAATATACAAAGGATATTTTTCCAATGATGTGATCATCTCATTATACTATCGTTCCAAGTAGTCAAATGTTAAAGTAATTTACTCTAGAGATGGCCAATATCTAGAGGATACTTAATATCTCATCCATCTCTAATACCATGGTTAGTCGTACATCACACACCATTCATCCTTCAACATGCAAAGCATTACCTCAACACATGAGGCACCACCTCAAAAAATGAGGATCTGTCTCGATACACAAGACCTTAGTCTTGACAAAAAAGACTGTACAACATCATCACTTTGACATACGAAGTTCTTTCCTCAACACATGAGGATTAACCTTTGCAAGTAGCAGTGAGTACATGAAAATGCATAATGAAAAAAATAGGAGCCTTATAGGGAATGGCTAGAAATAAACGAGAAAGAGAGGTATGTGGCTTCTTCTTAAAGTCATAGTAAAACCAAAAAGGATCCCAAGCCTATGAGAAAAACTCGGCATAGGCACCAAAATGGAAAAAGGATGTTGACTACGATGTCCCATGTTAGGTAGGCTCTTTTTTGTACCAATGCAAAATGCAGATATAGATGGCTTATGCACCAACATCTAATGGGTTCGAGGCGATGGTAAATTTGGGTGAAGGTTCAAATGCATCATAATAGAGGGGACGCCTAAAAATATATGCAATTTTTTGAAAATTCTTGAATGGATCGAGCAATGTGCAAAGAACTAAGCAACCATGAATCCAACTTAAAATCCTATATCCAAGAAACAACAATACCATGATCATATCTATAAAATTTGAAAAGAAATTTCTAATACGGGTCACTTTGGCAGGGGTATTTTCAACTTCAATATCTTCAACAATATCCATTACCAAGGCAGAGTCTACCAGTGAAGACTAAAGAGTGCCAAGGCTTGAGGACATATAATCGATAAGATCAAACTCATGAGGAATATTGAACCTAGAAGCAATAATGGAATCTATGGGAACAAACTCATGATTATAGGAGTTGAATAATCTACTAAAAGAATCAAACTCATTAAGAACGCTAACTTGCAGCTCAATGGTAGATTCCAAAGACTAAAAAATGCCATTGTATGAGGATCCACAAACTGTGAGATCAAACCCAAAAGACAAACAAAGATTGGAATTGATTGCAACTGGGTCCAATCCAGGGAGAATATTTTGAAAAGACGTAAACATCCAAATAAATGTTAGAATTGATCATAGCCTCTCAAAGATAATCATATATGTAACACCCCGGTTTTGACCCCGTTTGCATTAAATTATATATGATGTAAATATTGTAGTTGATCATGGTGTGGAGCTAAAGGAAAAGGCCCCACCATCGATTTAGTGTTTTATGTTTCGACAATTAAAATCGATGTCGATGGTTATCGTGATAGCCGATGGCACAGTATATTTTGGACATCATATAAATATGCAATTTAATAAAAATACCCACAACCAGTTATGTCAATGCAACATTAAAGAGATGGGGGCATGATTTCACAAGGAATAGGGAGGGAAAATATTCAAACCCTTGAGCCAACATGGTAAAGCCAAATGTCAAAGGGAAAACCCATAAAATTGTCAACTACCCATTTTGTCTTTTGTGCCCAATCATTTATTTCTTCCAGAAATTAGTTGAGTTAGTTAATGCATGGGAATGGGAAGAGTGTGGGAGTCAAATTCAATTTTGGGAAGTCACCCATTTTTGGGTGTTAGTGCTAGAAATTGTTCTCAAACTACTAAAGAACAAGCCAACACAATCTCATAAAATAAAACTAAATAAAACAGGTTTTTAGGGTTTTGTTTTTACAATTTGTTATCAAGAGGGAAAAATCTTATCAGGCTAAGACAAACACTAAATCATGTAACAGTGATGGACTGAGATGCATTATATATGAAATATAAACCATAAACAATATAAGCACAATACCGAGTTTCATCCACATTTCATAAGCATTTCATGAATAATAACCTCAAACAAGAAATGAATCTGTCAACTGAGTGATTACACAAACCATAAATAAAACCAGCAAATACAGTAAAATGGGCTTATAGCTTGCACATATGTCATAATCAGTTATCAAAAACACATAAGAGTTTCTAAACTTTTCTATGTATACAGTAGCTTGAAATCCTCCCCTTGCACAAAAATTTGAACCCTTGTTCATTCTAATGTCTTGCTTTTATCTAAGTTACATCCAAAAAAACAGTTATCTAACTGTATAACTACCTTCTAGGTTAGACTATCGAACACTAGTAAAGTAAAATTTTTCCAAAACAAACTAATATCTTTACAAAAGTTAAATAAAAGACACATGTCATCAATAGCCTTTTAAAGATCTTTGGTAGCTTCAGCCAAAAGGGCTATTCCCTCTAAAGCTTGAGTTTTTCTTCTGGTTCTCTGCTGCTTAGCTTCTAGGTCTTAAACTCTATTTGATAATTCCTGATTTTGCTAAGTTACTTCTTGGATAGTCTGCTTTAGTTCTGCACATAAGATTTGTGTCTGCCTTTTCCTCTTCAATGCTTCCTTCTAAACCACAATCAATTCTTGATAATGGTTGTTAATCACCTCTAGATCTTCTCTTAATATTCTATTTGCCACCACCAGTCCTTCATTTGTATCATGCAAAAATTTGGTACTTGTATTGTTTGATACTTTTTCAAAGATTTTCATTCTCAGAATCTATACATTTCCCTTCTTGAAATGAAGACACTCCTTCTAGCATCCAAGGGATATTTAATTTCTTAAAAATTTCCTCATCATCCTCTTGTTGTTGCTCTGTCACTGTTACGGAAATATATGGAGACTCAGCACCTTCAAATTTGCACTGGATTGATGTCTCTGCAGTTTTTCCTTCACCTGTACATGATGCTAACATCACTAAATGATGTTTCATAGAATAATCCTGTTGAGGGCTAAGATTTTCTTTTCTTTTAAAATATTCTAAATGTTCTGGAATTTTATTCTTTACTGAGGATGAATTAACCATCAAAGAATCATGTTTCTTACTCTTGACCTTTTTAACATTCAAACTTTAATCCTCTGCGAAATCCTCTTAAGAAGAGGAATCTTCTAATATTGTAATCTTTTCTTGAGATAGCTTGGGATTTAAAAGTTTTTCATGTTTAATCTCAACTTGTTCTTAGGTCTGGTTTTAGGTCTCCAGCCTACTCCTACTTCTCCTAGCATACTCAAAGATTTACCTTAATGTTTTATAGTTGCAAGATGAATAACTTCTCTTTTAACTCCTTTCATGACCAGCTTTTCTTCAAACCCTTCTTTTGAGCTATGTGTATTATCAACCCTTAATTTATCAAGCACTGGGATTTCCCTTCTTTCTTCATGTACATCTGTAGGAGTCTGTTTTTTTTCTACAACACATTTATCTTCTTCCTAGTTTGTATCTTCATCAAAGGTATTGCTATGTCATCTTCATTGATTTCTGGTACATCTTCTAAATTCTGCACTTGAAATTTCAACTGATCATCTTCCCAATATTCTTTTGTTGTCCACCTACAGGCTCTTCAAGTTTCTATGTCAAAGACTCCACTTGAGTAGTCTCTTATTCTACTTCAATAATGACCCATTTCTTCAATTTTCTAACAAGGTTGTGTGACTTATTCGTCTGTCTCCTTTTTAACTGGTCTTCCTTCTCGCTTTGAAACCCTCACTAGAACAGAAAATAATCCCAAGTCCTTCCTTTCTTCTGGAGCACAATACTGATAATCAATTTTATCAATCCATGATGGAAAATGGACTGCTTAGTGTGATCCTGAGGCACCCTTACCCTGCTTGACATCTTTTGCAAGCTTTTTAAGAAGAGAAAGGGGAGATTCATCATTGACTCATGTCTTAAGTGTTGTAGAAACCTAATGTGATTTTAAAAACAGAGGCATATCTTCCCTCAATGTTATATAAGTCTGCAAAATATTTATTGGATCTCTCCATTCAGGCTTGAACTTCTGTATATGAACCCCCTTACCCTCATTTTCTACAACATAGGTAGAAGGAAATTCTCTGAATTAAAAGCAAAAGTCACTTTCTTGAACCAAAACTCACCCTCATCAACAATGCATGTAGCTTCTTCTATTAACTCTCTAGTCAATTCAATTTTTAAGGCATTAAACAAGACTATTCCTTTCTCTAATCCTTGAGCGAATCCATATGAAACCTCTGAATGATAACCATCAATTTTCTCAAAATATTGAAACCAGCCTGCTTCTTGAAACAATTTTGCACACTCAGGGAAGGTTTTATCCCATGTCATGTATGAAGGCTCAACCCTATTTGTCTTCCCACTTCTCTTCATTTTCTATATTGAACCTTAACTATTTCTCCTTCAGAAAATAGTTAAAACTATTTGAAAGTATGTTACTTCAATAGTAAACCAGAAGCTGAGAAAATTTAGAACCCTAGATATGAATTTTTTCTCAAAAAACTGATAAGTATTTTAGAACAATTCCACTGACAGAATAGACTAATAATTGAGTGAAAATCGGGTTTCTAAACTTGCACTTCTTAATCAACACCCATAACTACTCTTATGTCAATGCAAGCCCGAATTCATGAATGATGTCAGCAATTTGTTGCAAACTTGTCATAATAATGGTTTCAGTTGCTAAAAATATGCTATCTTGTCTTCCTAGGTGTTCAGTAACCTTCGTAGCTCTGTCTTCAACTGCCACGACTGCACCAGTCAATTACTCTGCAAACCCTAAACTTCTAACCGCCTTCCTCACAATCTCTTCCAACCACGAACTGCCAAGTACCAACGCATCTCTGTAAGCTTTCATACATTCAAGAAATTCGTAACTAACATCAAATTACTCCCATCATGCACCATCATTACTGTTTAAAGGATCTATATTTCCCACATTCCGGAAAGCTGCAACTCATCTGAATCATTCTTGTCTTAACTCAAACACTTGTCAAAATGATTAGTAAGGCTTAAACACGTATCATTTTCCTTTACATATGTGGAAAAAACTCCCCTCGTTTGCAAATTTTAAAACTCACGAGCAAACTTACGATTTTTTTAAGGCCACAACTTTCTTGTAGCGCTCTAGTTCATGATTTCTGCCTTTGCGCTACAGGAATCTCTGATTAATGTTTTTTGACAAAAGGCTTAAATACAAAGGGTTAAATTATGTAGTCAAACTTTGATTAAACCTTATGATATCTCTTTCCAACCTTTCAGAAATATACACACCTAATAAGCCCATTAAAACTATAAAAACAACTAAAAAAAGTCAATTTAAAAGGAATATCGTGAAACCAAAAATAAAAATATGTTCACTATTATAATACCTCAAAAACCAAGCTCAAAATCTTAAAAGAAATAAGAAAACCATGTTTTGAAAATAAAGCATATAGTCTAAAACAGAAAACAAAATCTAGCTATAACATCTGACTCCTACTGCGGGATGAAGTCCTCCTTGTGAGGCTTCAAGAACTTGTAGATCAGTGCCTTCTGTCATTTAACTGGACCTATCTACTACTCTGCAAAACATCCATTGGGATATGGAGTCTTTATTCAATCCTTCACACACCAGTATATATAATGAAATTCAAATATCTTTCCTTCAAAGACTGTAAAAGTATTTGAGGAACCTTCCATTTACTGAAACAAATTGTAATCCAATTTCCAATGTAACTAGGCAAAAATTTCATCAACCCACCAAAACTTGCTTCCAACTTCGAATATATGTATAATCAGAAATATTAGAAAACATGAAGAGCAAAGATCTAGCAACTTGTACTTGCTTTCATCAAATGGTGTCTCTAAGATAACAAATTTATAATTTAGTGTTGACTCTAAATAACCTGCCACTGGATCATAAAAATTGCCAAAAGTTACCTCTTCCTGTTCTATGAAAAAGATAGGTTGTCCATAATAATGTTTTGTTCTATGAATATCAACCAGACATTGGTGATAAAAGACATCAAGATTAGCTTGAATTTGCTCCGGAATATTTTGGATAGTATCATCAATAATGTCAACAAGCTGAACCTCCTTTTCCACACTGTCTTCAAATGGATAACTATCATACCTTGGCTCCAGTTGTTCATTGATAATGAACTGAATGCATTCCTGAATCTGCTGATAAGATTGTGCCATATCACACACATCACACATTTCTGGGTCTTTCTTTTCAATTTCATCATCATATTTATCAAAAATAAGAGCATCTTCATAATGGTTTTGAACAGCAGATTTATCATAACCATGAATATAAGAAACTTCTGATATAATGTTAAAAATGTCAACAGCCTGGTTTTCATCGATTTTAGTATCAAAACAAAAAGGAATAGAATATAATTCATCACAGAATTCTTGTCTTGGAACCCCAATCTCTTCATCATAAGGAGGATCATTCTGGCAAATTTCAAATGATGATGTTGAAGGTTCGTGTTTTTCTTCAATACATAGCTGATCTTTAACACAACAATGATTTCCAACAGTTTGTTGAACAAGAGATTGATCTTCAATAGGATTAGCATTCAAATTATTACTAAGAGTGTTGAAAGCATTATCACAATATTCCATACTATCTTTGTTGATCTCATCACTAGAATCATCTTCAACCTGACTTTAAACAACAACTTGATTATAGTAATGATCATGGAATTCTTCCTTGACAGTAGAATCTGAAAACGTTACTTCTTCGTCTTCAACAAATTATGAAACTACAACTTCTTCATGACATGTTTTGAATCCTTGATTATACTTATCATCATGATTTTTTTAATCATAAATTGTATTATAAAAATCAGCCTGCTCACAACAATCTTTAAAAGAGAATTCAGCTGAGAACATATACTTACAATGTTTCCGGAAACATGTGTGGAATTCTTTCAGTGAGGAAATGCTAGCAGTGGGAAGAGAAAAATACCATTCTCGTGCATCTTGCTCGACTGAATACATGAACATTTTCATGAGCACATTTTCATGTTGTATATTTAACTGAACCATATATTGATGAAATCTGATGAGGTGATCTGAAGGATTATCCTCTTTGCTTTCTCTAAACCATGGAATACAATATCCCCAAACATCCATAGTAGGTACTGGATTTGGAAAACCTGGAACATCAAAAAAAATGAAAGGTGCAAACCTTCGAGCCAGAATGGCTTCCATGGTCTTCGGCATCTGCATCTTGAACTAGTGGAGTAGCCAATCTATTTGTCAAGACATATTTCATTTTTCTTCCTTGGAAAGTGGAAAGGGTGAGAGTAGGTCAATTTAATTAGGACTACATAAAGCTGGGGATGACTGTGATCTCTTAATTTTCCTAGCTTCTTTTAGAATTTGCTCTGAGTCTGAGACACCCAAGTGTAATGGTGAATTAAGTCTCCTTCTTGTCCCAACCTTGCTAGTAGCCATTGTGGATACTGTCTGGTGAAAAGTAGTCTAAATGATTTACTGTTTTTGTCCACCTCTCAAAACCAGTTGAATAATAAAAACCCAGGGAATGTATGCTTCAGCTTCGTCCCCAACAACGGCACCAAATATGTTAGTGCCGGAAATTGTTCTCAGACTACTAAAGAACAAGCCAACACAATCTCATAAAATAAAACTAAGTAAAACAGGTTTTTAGGGTTTTGGTTTTACAATTTGTTATCAAGAGGGAAAAATCTCATCAAGCTAAGACAAACACTAAATCATGTAACAATGATGAATTGAGATGCATTATATATGAAATATAAACCATAAACAATATAAGCACAATACTGAGTTTCATCCATAGTTCACAAGCATTTCATGAATAATAACCTCAAACAAGAAATGAATCTGTGAACTGAGTGATTACACAAACCATAAATAAAACCAGCAAACAGAGTAAAATGGACTTATAGCTTGCATATATGTCATAATCAGTTATCAAAAATACATAAGAGTTTCTAAACTTAGCTCTGTATACACTAGCTTGAAAGCCTCCCCTTGTACAAAAATCTGAACCCTTGTTCATTCTAATGTCTTGCTTTTATCTTGGGTACATCCAAAAAAACAGTTATCTAACTGTATAACTACCTTCTAGGTCAGACTATATAACACTAGTAAAGTAAAACTTTTCCAAAACAAACTAATATCTTTATAAAAGTTAACTAAAAGACACCTGTCATCAATAGCCTTTTAAATATCTTTGGCAGCATCAGCCAAAAGGGCTATTCCCTCTAAAGATTGAGTTTTTCTTCTGGTTCTTTGCTGCTCAGCTTCTAGGTCTTCAACTCTCTTTGATAATTCTTGATTTTGCGGAGTTACTTCTTGGATAGTCTGCTTCAATTCTGCACATAAGCTTTGTGTCTGCCTTTTCCTCTTCAATGCTTCCTTCGAAACCACAATCAATTATTGATCATGGCTGTTAATATCCTCTAGATATTCTCTTAATCTTCTATTTTCCACCACCAGTCCTTCATTTGTTTCATGCAAAAAATGTATTTGGTACTTATATTGTTTGATACTTTTTCGAAGATTTTCATTCTCAGAATCTATACATTTCCCTTCTTGAAATGAAGACACTCCTTATAGCATCCAAGGGATATTTAATTTCTTAAAAATTTCCTCATCGTCCTCTTGTTGTTGCTCTGCCACTGTTACAGAAATATCTGGAGACTCATCACCTTCAAAATTGCACTAGATTGATGGCTCTACAATTTTTCCTTCACATGTACATGATGCTAACATCACTAAATGATGTTTCATAGAATAATCCTGCTAAGGGCTAAGATTTTATTTTCTTTTAAAATCTTCTAATTGTTCTGGAATTTTATTCTTTACTGAGGATGAATTAACCATCAAAGAATCATGTTTCTTACTCTTGACCTTTTTAACATTCAAACTTTCATCCTCTGCGAAATCCTCTTTAGAAGAGGAATCTTCTAATATTGTAATCTTTTCTTGAGCTAGCTTGGGATTTAAAAGTTTTTTCATGTTTAACCTCAACTTGTTCTTAGGTATGGTTTTAGGTCTCCAGCCTACTCCTACTTCTCCCAGCATACTCAAATATTTACCTTGATGTTTAATAGTTGCAAGCTGAACAACTTCTCTTTTTAACTCCTTTCATGACCAGCTTTTCTTCAAACCCTTCTTTTGAGCTCTGAGTATTATCAACCCTTAATTTATCAAGCATTGGGATTTCCCTTCTTTCTTCATGTACTTTTGTAGGAGTCTGTTCTTGTTCTACAACACATTTATCTTCTTCCTGGTTTGTATCTTCATCATAGGTATTTACTATGTCATCTTCATTGATTTCTGCTACATCTTCTAAATTCTACACTTGAAATTTCAGCTGATCATCTTCACCAATCTTCTTTTGTTGTCCACCTACAGGCTCTTCAAGTTTCTGTGTCGAAGACTCCACTTGAGTAGTGTCTTCTTCTACTTCAATAATGACCTCTTTCTTCAATTTTCTAACAAGGCTGTGTGACTTATTCATCTGTCTCCTTTTTTACTGGTCTTCCTTCTCACTTTGAAACCCTGACCATAACAAAAAATAATCCCAAGTCTTTCCTTTCTTCTGGAGCACAGTACTGATAATCAATTTTATCAATCCATGATGAAAAATGGACTGCTTAGTGTTATTTTGATGCTCGCTTACCCTGTTTGACATCTTCTGCAAGCTTTTTAAGAAGAAAAAGGGGAGATTCATCTTTGGCTCATGTCTTAAGTGCTGTAGAAACCTAATGTGATATTTGAAAACAGAGGCATATCTTCCCTCACAAGTTATATAAGTCTGCAAATATTAATTGGATCTCTCCATTCAGGCTTGAACTTCTATATATGAACCCCCTTACCCCAATCTGCTACAACATTAGGTAGCAGGAAATTCTCTGAATTAAAAGCAAAAGGCACTTTCTTGAACCAAAACTCACCCTCATCAGGAATGCATGTAGCTTCTTCTATTAACTCTCTAGTCAATTCAATTTTTAAGGCATTAAACAACACTGTGTCTTTCTCTAATCCTTGAGCGAATCCATATGAAACCTCTGAATGATAACCATCAATTTTCTCAAAATATTGAAACCAGCTTGCTTCTTGAAACAATTTTGCACACTCAGGGAAGGTTTTAGCCCATGTCATGTCTGAAGGCTCAACCCTATTTGTCTTCCCGCTTCTCTTCATTCTCTGTATTGAACCTTAACTATTTCTCCTTCAGAAAATAGTTAAAACTATTTGAAAGTATGTTACTTCAATAGTAAACCAGAAGCTAAGAAAATTTAGAACCCTAGATATGGATTTTTTCTCAAAAAACTGATAAGTATTTTAGAACAATTCCACTGACATAATAGACTAATAATTGAGTAAAAATCGGGTTTCTAAACTTGCACTTCTTAATCAACACCCATAACTACTCTTATGTCAATGCAAGCCCGAATTCATGAACGATGTCAGCAATCTGTTGCATACTTGTCGTAATAATGGTTTCAGTTGCTAAAAATATGCTATATTGTCTTCCCAGGTGTTCAGTAACCTTCGTAGCTCTGTCTTCAACTACCACGACTGCACCAGTCAATTACTCTGCAAACCCTAAACCTCTAACCACCTTCCTCACAATCTCTTCCAACCATGAACTGACAGGTATTAGCGCAGTCTCTGTAAGCTTTCATACATTCAAGAAATTTGTAACTAACATCAAATTACTCCCATCATGCACCATCATTACTGTTTAAAGGATCTCTATTTCCCACATTCCGGACAGCTGCAACTCGTCTGAATCATTCTTGTCTTAACTCAAACACTTGTCAAAATGATTAGTAAGACTTAAACACGTATCATTTTCCTTTACACATGTGGAAAAAACTCCCCTCATTTGCAAATTTTAAAACTCACAAGCAAACTTACGATTTTTTTAAGGCCATGACTTTCTTGTAGCGCTCTAGTTCATGATTTCTGCCTTTGCGCTACATGAATCTCTGATTAATGTTTTTTGACAAAAGACTTAAATACAAAGGGTTAAATTATGTAATCAAACTTTGATTAAACCTTAAAGAAATAAGAAAACCATGTTTTGAAAATAAAGCATATAGTCTAAAACAGAAAACAAAATCTAGCTATAACATTGGGAAAACGTGTTTTGACTTCTTGGGCAAGTAAAAACCCACAAATGCATGCCCATTCCATTATGCATTCACCTCCTCCTCCTCCTCATGCATTTTTGGAGCTCCTTTGTTTTTTCCCATTCATGTTTTAGCAATTTCCTTCATTTTCCCCATGGATGGGAAGTCGTTTTGGTAATGCTCAGTGGTTGGGTTGTCTCCCTCACGATTTGTTGTCATTTCCTCATTTTTCCATGCCCAGAAAATCCATTTGTGTGTTGCTATGTGAATGGCCTACAGAGATTCACAATTTTGGGGTTTATAGCAACTGTTTTTTCTCATGCAATGCCCAAAATCATTGTTGAATTCAGATTGATCACCCATGCGTCGATTTCCCCATTTACCAATCCGTTTTTTGGTTGCAAACCATTTTTCCTTCATACCCAGCATGTGTAGTTTGTTGTTGTGTGCACCTTTGTGTTTTGTTGTTTTGGAAATCCTTGTTTGATATGAACCGTAGGAGTGGAAGAGGGAAGAATTGTCTTGATGAACCTAGTGCAGAAAGGAACCTCACAGAGAGATGAAGAGGTGTTGGTTACTCTTTCTTGCACACCCTGAAGAGCACTGGAAGGGAAGGCATATCCCAAGGGACTATGTAGCAGAGAAGAGGATGCTTCCTTGTGTTGGGTGTTTAGGTGTTGGGAAATCCAAGCCAGATCTTGTGTAGGTGTCCATAGCTCTGTGGTTGAGCTCACTACCAATTCAACCTTTCCACCTCCTTAGCAGCCTGATAAACCCAAATGTAGTTTTGGCTTGGATGTATTTTGATATGTATTTAGGTATGTGTGAGCCTGCTATTGTTCCCTTATTCCTTGTGGGAATCATGCCCAACTCGGGGGTGGCAGTGGTGTTGAGATATTAATGAGAACACTGGCCTATGGTTGGGTGGAACGTTGCAGCGACATAGTTGGTTGTAGGACAACTCATTTTCAAGATAAGTATTTATTATGTATTTAATCTTTGCAACTGTATTTGTTTTAATGAGTTATATGAACAGGTTGAATGCTTGAATGGATGATTTTCTTCTGCTGTATAATTGCATTTTTTATGCATCTGTGTATGTTTTATTTCAGTGCATTTTTATTATTATGTTCATGGGGCTTAGATCCCCAGTTTGATAGAGCAGATGAGCAGTGTAGGTCGCGTCCTCTCCATCGTCGGGATGAGGGGAGGGGATGTGACAATATAAGGGAAGTATGTCATCCAAAAATAATGCATGTCATAACATTTACTTAGAAAAGTAGGGTGGAGAGCCATCTCTAATACACCCATTGGATTAATCACCTCATCAATTACTGGAACCAAGTCCCAAAAACATGAGCATGAATGTAGAGGCTTATTCTTAGTAACAGTTGGAATCGAGGGATATGAGGCCACATAATTCACCCATGGAAATGTTGGGAATTTTATATTCTCTGCATATGGATCGAATGGAAAAGTTGATAGTCAACTAGTTTAACTTGACTAGAGTCGTAGGTGACATATGGTGGGATTATGGTCAGCCAACCAACTATAATAGTTATTTGGTTAAAGGAAAATGACTAGTGGATGGGAAGTCAACAAAATGACCAAATATCAACGGGAATTCGAGTTAGCTTCTTGTGGTTTGAGTAACCCCAAGAGGAATTACCTTACATATCTTGGAGTACACCTTCAAAAATCACATTAGGGACGAATTCGAGTTAGCTTCTTGTGGTTTGAGTAACCCTAGTGAATTTGAGTTACCTCTCTTGAGAATTTGAATGGTTATAGAAGGATTCAAATTTCCCCTCTTTCTTTCTTCTTCTCTCTTTGAGATCTCAAGTGCAGTGGAAGTCTCTCTTGTTTGGGGAATATATACTCTCAAGTAGGAAATACATGGTATTTCCTAATATTGAAGGCCTTGTAATGAGGTTTGAAGACCCTGTAATGAGGTTTGAAGACCCTGTAATGGGGATTGAAGATTGATCTATGGTTACACAACATGAGTCCTTGTCCCGTTGTTTGTTTATGTCTAAATCTAGCTCATAAATCCTGGGTGAGGGCAGTGATATCCTGAGGGCTTGTGGAGCGAGGGGATTCACAACTCACTAGGTAGAGTAGATGGAATGGAAAGTTTAGATGGAGAAATGTGTAGTTGTGGTATTCTCACGGTGTTGGGAAGAGTGCAATCATATGTTCTGGTTCACCTATTTTTGAGTATTTATGGGTTTTGAGACCTACTCCATTTCATTCAAAATGTCGTTTCTAGTAAGGAATTTTTTTTGTTTTATTGAAAAATATTTTCGTTGGACTAAGATACAACCATTTTTGTGTGGTAGTGTTCCCAGTGTTGAAATGAACACACCACACCTTTTGGTTTGAGAGTATCTCTCCTATGGATCTATGGCCTCATCTCGGGGGTGAGTGTCATGTTAAAATATGCTTGAGCATGACAAGTCTATGGTTGGGTGGAATTTTTTCATGTTTAAGCTAGTTTCCCTTTACAAGATGAGTATTTTGTTATGAGATTATTTATTGTATTTTATGAAGTATATGTGCTCATGGGTCTGATTCTTATCTTTGTG
>LPNX011126965.1:417962-500401 GCA_001517045.1 Pseudotsuga menziesii | reverse complement strand
AGTTTGTGGACGTAGCCCCTACACTGGGGGTGAACCACGTTATATTTGGTGTTGTGGTTTTGTTGTGTTGTTCCTGTTTTGTTATTTTCATGCATTAAAACGAATATATCTGATAATATAAGATCTCTGTTAATACTAAGCTGCGCTGTGAATTCCCGGTAGTGGGTTATGCAAGTTTGGTTTGTTTATTATGCTGTGAAAGTTATATGTGAATGAATGATAAGTTAACAAGAAGTTGATTAGTAATTATTTAGAAAGGCTAAGGTACAGTAATACCCCTCTCTGCATGCAGAAACCTGATTCTGCGGTACCCCATTGCTGTTTCGGGTGAGACTACAACCTGCGCGCAGGTTGTTGCCGAAAGGGCCAACACAGTGGGTCTTTTGTTGGTGCGACGTATAAAGCGTTAACCCGGGTCTGCCCAAGTGCCCAACACTTTGTTATCTGGTTGTAGGTGGAAACCAATAGATTTGATGTTATTATGGTATATATATTTTTATTTACATGGCATCCAATAGATTTGATTTTTTGTTGTAGATATGATTTTATATGGCAACCAGTGGATCTGATTTTATATGGAAACCAATGGATCTGATTTTATCTTTGTTATAGATCAGATTTTGATGTTGTTTATGTACTTGTAGATGATAGCTTATGAATATGATTTTATTATCATTTACATGGATATAGGTGACATCCATGAGATCTGATGTTATTATCATTTATATGGTTGAAGATGGCAGCCTTCATGTCTAGTTTGGTTTATGTTATTATGGCTACAAGTGGCAATTAGTAGAGCTGATTATTAATACTGTTAATATGGTTGATTGTGGAAGCTTGTATATTTGTCTAATTATATTGTTTATGGAAGCTTACATAATTGATTTTATTGATGACTTATATGGCTGTAATAGATCTAATAATTGATGTTTGATTAAATTCATGTTTACGTTTACCTTGCATTGCATGTGCATTCATAAAATAATATGCATCAGAAGTTTGCTTTTCTTTTTCACTTAAAGGGCTAATTGTTTTATTTTAGTGGCTCTTTGGCATGTTGGCCTACCCTTAGTTACTATTATTCCACTGTGAATTACCTTTATTCATCCTTCCCTTTGGTTTTCTAGGTGTCCTTGGCCTTGGATTTGGGGTCAAGGACATCACAATTGATACCCATTATAGAGGAAAAAACTATTCATCGAAGCCACTAAAAACATCCATGAAGAGAGTACCATAACACGAAGAAACAATAAAAAACCTAGCTTGAATCTATAGGTACCCTCCATGGGTTTCCCCCTCTACAACATATAGATTTAAATAGCAACTACATCGCCATTCAATATAGACACAAAATCAATTTTCATAATTTGTTAAACAACATTTAAAGACTTTTAAAATGAAATTGCAACAATTAAAGGATAACATGTTTCTTGCCGTTGTTGATTGTCATCGAGTATTGTAACTCCTCATCACATGCCACACATCTTGATGTAGCATCAAACTGTTGATGTATTTGTAACTTTGGAATGTATTCACTTGTAAATTTCTTATTGTATTTCATTGTACCCCGACGGAGATGTTTGTTCCTCCGATCGGGAGAGTCATTGATATAATTAAGTCATGTAAAGTCATTGAGGTTAACCCTCCATTGTGCGTCAGGGAAATAGTCCCCACAATTGAGTTTCATTAGGGTTATTAGACTCTCCTAGAGAAGTCGTCCCTGCAGAGTAAATGTCAAGTGGAAACAAGCATAAATGCATAGTCAGACTCTCTATTTTCAACACACACTCACTCAACAGTAGCGCATGAGTGAGATAGAACAGTTGTCGGAGATCATCTTTGTACTCTTGGGTTTTACTTTTGCTATTGGTGCTCATTCTATCTCTGAGGAAGTTTCGGGGTTTTCTCCTTTATGGTTTCCTCAAGGAAAAATCTTTGTCTCTTGTCTCTTGTAATTATTGTTGTGCATGTTATTCTCTCAGATAATATCCTAGATCATTTTGATTAAACAATAAAAATCTAACATGGTATCAAAGCTAACCTGAGAAGAAGACACTACGCAGCTGCAGAAGCTAGGGATTCTTAAATTCTGGGTTTCTCTCCACAGATCATTAGCAAAAGGAGGCTAAGATAACTCTCCATTAAAGGGCGCATCTTCTTGTCGAAGCAGAATCTGATTCTCTAGGCCAAAAACTGAAAATTCTCGGAATCAGATTCTGCTTCGATAGGAAGATGCGCCCTTCAATGGAGAGTTATCCTAGCCTCCTTTTGTTGATGATATGTGTAGAGAAACCCAAAAATTAAGAATCCCTAGCGTCTGCAGCTGCACAGTGTCTTCTTAGCAGGTTATCTCTAATACCATCTTAGATTTTTATCGTTTAACTAATATGATATAGGATCTTATCTGAGAGAATAACATGCATGACAACAATCACAAGAGACAAGAGACACAAATATTTTTCCTCGGGGAAACCATAAAAAAGAACACCCCGCAACTTCCTCAGAGATAGAATGAGCACCAATAGAAAAAGTAAAACCCAAGAGTACAAAGATGATCTTTGATAGTTGTTCTCTCTCTCACTTGTGCGAGCTACTTCTCTCTCACTCATGTGCTACTATTGAGTGAGTGTGTGTTGCAAATAAAGAGTCTCACTCTCTATTTATACTTGTTTTCCACTTGACATTTACTCCACAGGGAGGACTTCTCTAGGAGAGTCTAATAACCTTAATACAACTCAACTGTGGGGACTATTTCCCCGACTTACAATGGAGGGTTAACCTCAGTGAATTTACATGACTTAATTATACTAATGACTCTCCTAATCAGAGGAACAAACATCTCCGTCGGACTACAATGAAATACAATAAGAAATATACAAGTGAATACATTTTGAAGTTACAAATACATCAACACTCCATCTTAACTAGGAAGGTATTCTCTTGGCACAGTTCATCGGCACAAGTCTCCGTCACTAGATCATCATCATCAAAGCTAGATCATCATCAACATCACTGCTGCTGCTATCTTGAGAAATGGTGCTATCTCTCAAATCTACTCGTCATAGGAAGTTCCATAGAGACAACCCTTTTTCATGTTGGATGTAGGCCTAGCATCCATGTAGGTCTTCATCGACAAATCCAACCCTTTTTCATGTTGGATGTAAGTCTATAGTGCCAACCCTTTTTCACGTTGGATGTAAGTCCATAGAGCCAACCCTTTTTCATGTTGGATGTAGGTCTCCATATACATAGCCAACCCTTTTTCATGCTAGATGTAGGTCTACAGTGCCATCCCTTTTTCATGCTGGATGTAGGTCTCCATCTACAGAGCCATCCCTTTTTCATGCTAGATGTAGGTCTACAGTGCTAGCCCTTTTTCATGGTGGATGTAGGCCTTTCCCTCTGTAAGGTATTTATCTATAGAGCCATCCCTTTTTCATGCTGGATGTAGGCCTCACCCTCTCAAGTTATTTATCTACAAAGCTAGCCATTTTTCATGCTAGATGTAGACCTCGCCCTCTACAAGGTATTTATCTATAGAGCCAGACCCTTTTCACATTGGATGTAGGCCTCACCCTATGCAAGGTATTTATCTACAGATCCATCCCTTTTGCATGCTGGATGTAGGCCTCGCCCTCTGCAATGTCTTTATCTACAGATCCATCCCTTTTTCATGCTGGATGTAGGCCTCGCCCGTTGCAAGGTCTTTATCTACAGATCATCTCATTGTCACATGGAGCACAACCGAGATACACACATAACATAGTATTCACATTCACTGGCATGGTAGGACACACCTACTACCATCTGGGAAAGGCTTCAACACTTACATCCACCGGCATGGTAGGATGCATATACTACCATCCGGGAAGGGATCATGTGTATCACTTCCCCTTGGAGGGAACCTTGATTTGAAGAAGTCCAAGCTTATCTTTGAAGTACTAAAACTTCACTCCGGCTAACGGCTTGGTCAATACATCAGCTATATGCTCGTTCATCGCAACATGCTGGAGATTCACTACTCTTCTTTGTACCATATCCCTGATATAGTGATACTTTATCTCGATATGCTTCGACTTGTCATGGAACAAAGGGTTCTCTGACAACTTCACACAACTCTGGTTGTCACAATATATACAAGTAGCATCCATTTGGAGATCAAACAGGTCAGAGAGTAGCTTCCTCAGCCACACTGCCTCACAACTAGCCGAACAAGCTGCGACATACTGTGCTTCGGCTGTACTCAGTGCCACGCAGGACTGCTTCCCTCTAAACCAAGAGATCACACCCAATCCCATACTGAAATAGCACCTTGAAGTGCTCTTCCTATCAATGGAACTGCCTTCCCAATCTAAATCCACATAACCCTCCAGGTTAATCTTCTGATTTGCCTCATACTTGAGCCCATAATCAACTATACCCTTTAGGTACCTCAGAATATGATTTGCAACAATCAGGTGAACATGTCTCGGATCCGTCAAGAACTGGATCAATGTGTTCACAGCAAAGAAAATATATGGTCTCATATTCATCAGGTACATCAAGGACCCAATCATTTAGCGATACATCGTGGCATAACCCGACTCTGATGAAGCATCACTCAATAGCTTCAGGTTTGATTCCATAGGTGTGTCCATGGCCTTGTATTCCATCATCCTGAACCTCTTCAGGATATCCACTGTATACTTCCCTTGTCTGAGGAAGATTCCATTCGCACTCTGCCACACCTCCATGCCTAGAAAGTAATGCATCATACCCAAGTCCTTCATCTCAAAATCAGTAGCAAGCTTCCTCTTTGTTTCATTGATCAACCCATCCTCACCTGTCACAAACATGTCATCTGCATACATTAGGAGTATCATTGGGTTCCCTTCCTCAATATTGTAGTAAAGGTTGGAATTCGCTTTACTCTTGGTAAAGCCCAAACTAGTCAGGAAGCTATCAATCCTATCATACCACGTCTTGGGTGCCTGTTTCAAACCGTACAAGGCCTTCTTCAATTTGCACACATGAGTCTCCCTATCATGTGTCTCAAATCCAAGTGTTTGCTCCACAGACACCTCCTCTTCCACTACACCATTCAAGAACGCGGTCTTGACATCCATGTGGTGTATCTTCCATTTCATCACTGCAGCCAAAGAAAGTACTGATCTGATGGAAGTGTATATGGCTACAGGTGCAAAAGTTTCTTCATAATCTATCCCTTCCTTCTGGGAGAAGCCACGTGCCACAAATCTCGCTTTATATTTCTCTATGCTGCCATCTGTAGCATGTTGATCTTGTAGATCCATTTGGAAGTCACAACAGACTTCCCTTTTGGTCTTGGGACCACATCCCAGACATCATTCTTCATGATCGACTAGTACTCCTCAATCATCGCATCCTTACATTCTTTCTTTTTTGTCGCTTCTTCATAGTTGGAAGGTCATTTATCAATGATGTCACACAGTAGAGCTACATAAACTGGAGTAGGATCTAGTTCTCTTCCTTTATTTGTGCATTTCTTCTGGAGCGCCATATATTTCTTCACCTTGGATAACCTCACATACCCATGTTGGTTTTCTCTTATAAGAATTATTCTCATGGGGTGGATCTATTGGTTCCTGAGATTCTTCCATTTCTCGATCCTCTTCTGGAGTTGCTTCAATCATTGTTGTATCTCGAATCCTAGGTACTTTTGTTTCTTCAAGATATTCAACAGGTCTCTTTCTGGATTTGTCATAAGCCGAGTCTTCGTCAAATGTCACGTCCCTGCTGATGTTGATCTTCTTGAATCCTAGGAAATATATTATGTAAGCCTTCGAGCTTTCACTATATCGCACAAATATACCCTTGTTTCTTGAAGGATCTAACTTCGTCCTCTTTTATTTCGGAATGTGTATGTACACCGAGCATCCAAATATTCTGAGATGGTTGACTTCTGGTTTCTTTCCAGAGAATACTTCTTCTGGTGTCTTGATCTCAAGTACTCTATGTAGAGTACGATTATGTACATACATATTTGTCCTAGCAACTTTTGCCCATAGATGCATAGGAAGATCCTGATCATGAAGCATTGCCTTTGCTTTTTCCATACTCATTCTATTCTTCCTTTCTACAGCTCCATTCTGTTGTGTATTATATGGTGGTAAACTCCCTCTTAATCCCTCACTCTCTGCATAATTCCTTAAATTCATTTGATGTGAATTCTCCACCATTGTCTGATCAAAAGGTCTTGATTTTATTTTATGTGTGGTTCTCAATCAAGGCTTTGAATTCCTTGAACTTACTTAAGACTTCATCCTTGCTTTTCAAGAAATATATCCATGTCTTCCTAAAAAAGTCATAAATGAAAGAAATATAATATACATACCCAATCAATGAACTGGATGACATCAGACTACATACATCGGAGTGGATGATTTCCAAGATTCCTTTTTCCTTGCTCTCACTACTTGGAAATGTCTTCTTTGTGTTCTTTCCCTTCGCACATCCTTAGAAAACGCCTTCATGCTTTGCCTGTATTTCTGGAATACCTTCAACAACTTTGCTTGCAAGTGGTAGTACCCTATAGTGCACATGTGTAATCATTCTATGCCAAAGTTCACTTGGTTCTACTAATTCATGGACCAAAGTTGGTTCTGGTTGGACCTTTAATTTGTATAAGCCTCCCTCTTACTCTCCAATCACTACTGCATCATCTATGGTCTTTCCCTTTAACCACATAAGGACTTGGACATCTACAAATGCAACCCTCATACCTTTTGCATCCAATGCAAATATGGGGAGAATATTCTTCTTTAGTATTGGTACAAACAAGACATCCTTCATCTTCATATACTTTCCAGAGTCTAGCTTATAGGAAGCTTCACCACTTCCCTTTATGGGATATTGGTAGTCATCTCCAAGTCTCACTTTGTGGGGTGACTCATGTTCGGATAGATTCACAAATGATTCTTTGAATCCCGTTATATGATTGGAATCCCCACTATCTATGAGCCAATCATTGCTTCCATGTGTAACATTTCATGTGAGGGAAGAAATCAAAACATACTCTTCATCGCTTGAAGAATCTTCACTATCTTCTTTGACTCTCTTCTTTGGAGGTTCATCATCCTCTGCAGTGTGAGCATGATGTCTTCTTTTGTTGTTCTTGTTGTGGGAGCCACCTCTATTTTTGGGACAGTTTTTGGTGATGTGTCCTTTCTCATCACACGTATAGCATCTGACACTAGATAGATCTCTTCTAGGGTTATCTTTCTGATTGTTGTGTGAATGCTTACCTTTCTTGGGATGATATTGGTCCCTTCTGATTTTCTTGGTGTGTGTTGTGAGAGCTTGATATTCATTTCCCATATTTTCTTCTTGAGCTTCTTCTTGTGAGCATTCCTCCCACAACCTACTAAAAGTGATTAACTTTCTTCCATCACAAATCCCTTGAATGAAGGAGTCCCATGACCGAGGGAGACCGTTCAAGGTGGTCATCACAATTTCTCCATTCTCTACTTCTTCTTCTACAACTTCAAGTTGTTATTTGATTTGAGAGACCCTTGTAAAGTATGACTGTATGGTCTCTGCATTCTGGATCTTTACATTCTTCAACTGATTTCGTAAAGTGGTCTTCTAATTTATATTCTTCCCTTCAAATAGCTTGGTAAAACAATCAAACATCTCTTTAGGTGTATTTAAGGAAGACAGGTGTGGTATAAGGTGGTCCTTGATATAATCAACAATGATCCTCTTGGAATTGACCAATTTCTTCTTGTGTAAAGCCCTAGCCTCATCTCCCTCTAGAACTGGAACCTCTCCACTTATGTAGGTGTCCAATTCATTTTCTTCTAGAATAAGTGAAATCCTATACTTCCATGCTCATAAGTTATCATCTCCTTCAATATTTTCATCAAGCTTGGTGTGATGAGACATCTTTAATGAGAACCTCAAATGGAAATACAAGAGATTTAGATCTTACCAATTTTGAGATGCCCAAACTGGATCTGAAGTTGATCTTTTGCAGTGTTTATTTTTTGGTCCAGGGTCAAACTAGGGTTTGACTTTCCCAAATTTCTACCCAACCAAAAACTTTGATCTTGGTCTCTAAATTTTGATTTTGAGGAGGAGAGAAATCCTATGTGTTAGGCAGAAATATTGTCATTTAATTTCGTTGTAGTATTCTCCCAACGATTTAATTCGTCAATTCGAGGTTTGTAGGCTTATGAAGCACACACAAAATATATGCAGTATTGAAGTTGAATGAAGCTAATCTAACCCCCCTTGAAATTAAGACTAATCTAATCTAACCCCCCTTAAGTTGAAACAAGCAATTGCTAATATAATGTTGTAAGCTGAAACACACAACTGAAGGTAAATTGCATAAGAATAAACTAACTAGAAAAACATGAAATTGCACAAAGGAATTACAACAAATGAAGAGCAACGAGAAAAAACATGCGAGCTCACATTAACAACAAAGAAATCTTAATTTACATCACAAGAATCAATGACAAAGCATGGACACATTATGAACAAAAGCTAATAATTCCCTTCTCCAAATTACAAAGTCAAGACTAACTTATACAATCTGAGACTAATCTTCCCCTAATCTACGATCCCCAAATGAAGAGAGAGCACTCTCTTTTATACATGAATTTTTTTGAGAAGGAGATAACCATTTCATAATGACAGATCCATTATTCTCTCAACCACTCTCAACTAATTTCCTATTATTACAAGATATGATCCCTTCAAATCCTCCACATGTCTCTCACAAATTCTCTACATGTCTCTCATAAATCCTAGATAAGATATCCCAACCAAATCTCCATGATCTTCGCCTTGGAATATTCTTTGAATAACTATCTCCTTGAAATGGTGGAGGAGATATTCGAGAAGTCTTTTCTTTGAATTAATCCTTCACATATTCCTACACATTACAAAGCTCATCCATACTTGAGATATTAGTGAAAAACATGTTAATTTATAATATTTAATCATAAATTCACTTATAATACTAAAATGAATAAAGTGGAAAATAATAAGGTGAAACCCAAATATATGCATGGAAATGGTATAATGAAAGGTTAATGGGGCGATGAAATGTGAGGAATAGTGAAAGGTAAAGTGGATGAAAATATGACATTTATGAGTCCCAACACTATGCTGGGCTCACTCAAAAATTCTTCTTCTGTGAAAAGCCCTAATTTCTCGTAGTAGTGACAGGACAAAAACTAAAAATGCCTAGAATTAGATTCTGCTTCGGTAGGAAGATGTGCCCTTCAATGGAGAGTTATCCTAGCCTCCTTTTGCTGATGATCCATGGAGAGAAACCCAAAAATTAAGAAGCCCTGGCTTCTACAGCTGCATAGTGTCTTCTTCTCAGGTTAGCTCTGATACCATGTTAGATTTTTATCGTTTAATCAATATGATCTAGGATCTTATCTGAGAGAATAACATGCACAACAATAATCACAAGAGACAAGAGACACAAATATTTTTCCTCGGGGAAACCATAAAGTTGAAAACCCCGCAACTTTCTTAGAGATAGAATGACCACCAATAGCAAAAGTAAAATCCAAGAGTACAAATATGATCTCCGACAGCTGTTCTCTCTCTCACTTGTGCGAGCTACTTCTCTCTCACTTATGAGAGCTACTTCTCTCTCACTTGTGTTCTAATTTTGAGTGAGTGTGTGTTTCAAATAGAGAGTCTCACTCTCTATTTATACTTGTTTTCCAATTGACATTTACTCTACAAGGCCGACTTCTCTAGGAGAGTCTAATAACCCGAATACAACTCAACTATGGTGACTATTTCCCTGACTTACAACAAAGGGTTAACCTCAATGACTTTACATGACTTAATTATAATTAAGTCATGTAAATTCATTAAGGTTAACCCTCCGTTGTAAGTAGGGGCAATAGTGTTGGAGTATCGGGTACCTCCACATGGTATAACCGCCGCACCTCTGGGAATATAAAACAAGTGGTTTAACCACCACTCCTGGTGATAGGGCCTTGTGCTAGGTTTCAAATGTTCACCAACATCTGCAAGTTTTGGTGTAACGGCAAACCTTACATGGTATTAGAGCATAGGTCTCGGGTTCAATTCCCCCGAGCTACGTCGGAGGCGGGGTGTTGGAGTATCGGGTACCTCCACATGGTATAACCGTCGTACCTCTGGGAATATAAACAAGTGGTTTAACCACCACTCCTGGTGATAGGACCTTGTGCTGGGTTTCAAATGTTCACCAACATCTACAAGTTTTGGTGTAACGGCAAACCTTACAAATAGTCCCCACGGTTGAGTTGCATTAGGGTTATTAGACTCTCCTAGAGAAGTCGTCCCTGTAGAGTAAATGTCAAGTGGAAAACAAGTATAAATAGAGAGTGAGACTCTCTATTTGAAACACACACTCACTCAACAATAGCGCATGAGTGAGAGAGAAGTAGCTCGCACAAGTGAGAGAGAGAACAGCTTTTGGAGATCATCTTTGTACTCTTGGGTTTTACTTTTGCTATTGGTGCTCATTATATCTCTGAGGAAGTTGTGGGGTTTTCTCCTTTATGGTTTCCCCGAGGAAAAATATTGATGTCTCTTGTCTCTTGTGATTATTGTTGTGCATATTATTCTCTCATATAAGATCCTAGATCATATTTATTAAACGATAAAAATATAACACAAACAAATTGCCAAGCGTTGTGTCCACCGGTTTACCACCTTGCCTGCTCCCTATGGGTACTCTTTTTCCCCAGTGACCCCCAAGTTGCACCGGGGTTGTATGGAAGAAGCACAATATTAGAATGATTCTGGAGAGTGGAAACTTGAAATCAAAATGATCCACTTCCATACATTTGATCTCAGAGGCTTGAAAGCAGAATATTAGCATGATTGGAAGTGAAACAAACTCTCCAACAGTCACTGGAATTTTAATAATCCTCAACCATCTTGTTAGAGGAAAATATAGAAGATTAAAGATGATCCTCACTAATCTCCTTACCTTCCTTTTATAATAATAAAAAGTAGGTTTCCATTGCATGTTTTTTTCCTACATGGGTGTGTGTAGTTGAGTCTGATGATTCCTTTAATTGATTTTCTTATATTATTTCTTCTCCCTAATTAAGGGCATATTTTAGTTCATATTTTCTTTAACTAATTGTTTTCCTTTGTTATGCACATGTTTTTATTTTAAATTAATTTAATATGTATTCTCGCCATACACATGTTTTTATTAATTCATTATTTATTCTTGGCATGTACCTTTTTTTTTCCAAAGAAAAAAAGCATAATTTTACTTCATCCGTAGAGAGAGAAAAATACGTTTTGTAGATATGCAATGCATATTTGTAACCAAATATCAGTACCCAAAGATAAGGTCTATAAAAACTGCCTAAAACCAAACATTGGATGATAAATCACCCCATCTATCCACAAAAATAGAAACAGATATCAGTTCCTGGAACCAAGGACGTTCCATGAGAACGGCAGGCCAGAGCAGCCCATATAGTAAAAAAAATAGTATCAAAAATGGCATCCAACTGTCATAATCACCAGTACATAAACAAGGAAATCATAACTGTCCAAAACAAACAACGAACATCCAGCTCCCAGCCATAGATCAACAGCAGAATCTCATATCGTCACCCGTTCAATGAAGGGACGATGATAATACTCAAAGACAGAATTTTATAGCCGCTCCTTAATCTTACACACACCTGCATCCAACTGGAGCCCCTCCTTTGAGGCCGAGTCCACCTGGCAGTTGTTCTCCCTGTAAACATGTGTGCATGTAATCAAATCAAATGAATCCTGCAAGTAAAATGTTTTGTAACAGAAGGTCTCTGCAAGATTGAATCCTCTTAACCCAGTTGATCACATTCAAAAAATCACCAAAAACCTTAATGTTGTTGCACCCCTTTTCTGCTGCAAAAATGAGAAGTAATTTCAAACTTAAAAGTTCAGCACGGTTGTTTCCACCCTCACCCAGTCCCGTAATCAATTCAAATGAATAATTTTCGGCCAAATGAAGTATTGAACACCCCCCCCCCCATAGTGAGAATTATGTGAAGCACCATCAAAGAAACCCCATGGAGATGTCCGATCAATCTCAAGTTCAAGAATCTCCCTCTACTTCTCAACCCTTATATGTTTAGGTAGAGCAAGTGCAATTCCACAGGCCTGCCCTGCCGTGATTGTTGGAGTACATATTTTCCCATTGAATACCACATTGTTCCTGGCCCGCTAGATACCCCAAGTAACCAGTAATGGAAGCACCTTCATAACATCCATCTTTTCCAGCCAGCCCCACCGCTCCCACGCAACAAGGATTGAATCCCCTTCCTAATGACATTCTGGACCCAACCCCAACAACTTACAGCATTCATCCCATACCTCCACACAGTATGTACATTTAAGAAACAAGTGTACAACCATTTCCCCCTCCTCCCGGCATAATGCACACCATCCATGGCCATTAAATCCCCTTTTATGAAGGTTTTCCCAAATCGGGACCTTGTTCTCCAAGACACACCACCAGAATAACCAAGTTTTAGGAGGACAATGTAATTTCCAGATCTTCTTCCACCACCACTCAATCCTATGATCATTATCCAAAGAACTAAGATTAATATACCCATCCTTAGGAGTGTATTTCCCACATGGAGAGGCATTCCAAATAAGTTCATCCTCCCCCTCCCGGAGCTGCACCATCGATAAGTTCAGAAGCCCAATATACTGATTCAGTTCAGCCTCTTCCCTTTCAGGCAGTTCAAAGAAATTTATCGGACGCCATCCCTATGTCCATCGATTCTCCTGAACAGGAGAAGCAAGTTGATAAAGGAAGAATACTCTGAGAGAAACCACCAACGGCTCAAACAAGTGAAACCTGCCAATGCAACCCATCTAAGGATCCTTTCCCACCCGCACCCTCCTGCCATTACCAACCTTCCAAACAAGATTTTTCTCGATAACATCAAAGGATTTAATCACCGCTTCCATATGACCGATCCTCCTCCATGACACTTAAGATAATTCCTAATCCAATCCATAATTGAATCAGGGGCAATATATTTTTCAGTCATCACCCTAGTCCACAAATTTTTTGCATGAATCAGTCACCAACCCCCCTTGGCAACCAGCGCTTTAGCAAATATGAAGATGTTTTTAAGGCCCCATCCCCCCAATGATTTAGGCCTTGCGATCCTATCCCATCTAACCCATGAAGACACCAAAACATCCTTAGACCCTCTCCACAAAAAATGCAGACAGATCCGGCAAGCTTTCTCCAATATACCCTTAGGGATCCATGAAAGGGACATCCAATAAACTGGTATTGCTTCCAGCACAGCCTTAACCAGAATAAACCGTCCCGCCCTAGACAGCCAACGATGACTCCAGGAATGTAACCTCTTCTCCAATTTTTTGATCAACCACACCCAATCCTTCTTCAAATAGTTTTTGGGTTTCAGGAGAAAACCCAGATATTTTAGACCATCGTCCAATGATACTCGAATAAAGGGAAAACAATGTGTAGCATGTCCAACTTCTTCATCATTCAGACGATGAGTCGTTAACGTAGATTTCCCTTCGCTAATCTCCATGCCAGTCGCAATGGAAAAAAGGGCCAGAATATCAGAAAGAGTGTTCATATCTTGGACATTTCCAGAGAAAAAAATAAGTACATCGTCCACAAACAAAAGATGAGTGATCTGCAAATGTTGAGATACAACAATACCGTTCAAAAGACCACTCCTATGTGCCTCCTTTATTAAGCAGCTCATACCTTCAGCAACCAAAAGAAAAATAAGAGGAGACAACGGACAACCTTACCTTAATCCTTTCTCCACATGAAAGAAAGATGAAGCAGCCCCATTGATCAGAACATAGAAAGACATAGTGGTAACACAACTCATAATCCACCTGACAAAAGCAATCCCAAAGCCAAGATGAATTAGTAACATATGAATATATAACCAGCTTACCTTATCATAGGCTTTTGAGAGATCAATCTTCAGGATTTCCCCCTTAATATTTTGAGTTTTCACGCTATGCATACCTTCCCGAGCCACCCCAATAGCCTCATGGATTTGACGCCATTTCAGAAACCCAAATTGTTCCGCTGATATATGCTCTAACAATATATCCTTCAACCTACATGCAATAATATTTGAGATCACCTTATATATGTAATTACAAAGTGAAATAGGGCTGAAATCATGCAAAGTCTTTGGATTATCCACCTTTGGAATCAAAGCAATGAAAGTCGAATTGAAACAGCCCGGGATCCTGCCAAAAAGACGAGAGTTCTCCACCACCTTCAGGATATCAGCCCCCAAAAGTTCATAAAGATCTGTAAAAAATTCAATTGTCCATCCATCTAAACCAAGACTTTTGTCCTTCTGGAAACTCTAAAGAGCCACTTTTAGTTCCTCTTCAGTAACCTCTTCCATCAAAGATTGATTTTCGTCCTCCCCCACAAAACTTGGAAAAACCTGAGCAATGCGCATAATCTCCACAAGTTGTGCTCCCACATGAGCCTTGAATAAATGCTGGAAATGTTCAACCCTAAATCCCACCAAATCCTCAAAAGTTTCAAATCGTCTCCCCCGACAATCCTCCAAGCTCTAGATGGTATTAATAGCTTTCTTTCCCTTTGCATAGGTATGAAAGAATTTTGTATTTTCATCCCCACATTCAAGCCAAATAGCCCNCCCCCCCCCCTCCAAATCCATGATGGTATAAATTTCCTTCTCAAGCTTTCTCAATTCAAGATATTCTCTGCTACGCTTATCCACAACCCATCTCTTAATGAAACCTTTGATCTGGGAAATATTCTTTGCAAACTGAAAGGCCACGGACAGCCTGTTGTCAGGATTATAAGGAACCCAGTTTGAATGGATCAGCTACCGAAATGATTCATCCTTTAACCACATTTGTTGAATTTTAGAGGACTGGGGAGTTTAACAGGACTATTCCTATACTCCAAGAATATAGGCAAATGATCAGAACAACCCCCACATCCCACCCATTGCCTCATGTAATGTTGTCGATCCAACATCTTTTCGGAAATCAAAAAACGATCAAGACACTTAGCCACTCGACCATCCCCACACCAATTGTTATGCCAAGTGGGTTTAAGCTTAACAGGTTCAATATCCAACCAATTCCTCTCAATGAGCTTCTGAGAGAAGTATTCAGAAAGAATATCTGGACAAGCAAAGGGTCCCCAAACCTTTGCCTGTCTCAAAGAAAAATTTAAATCTCCTCCAATAATAACCAAATCACCTCTTAAAACCGCCAGATTACAGATATTATCCCAAAAGGGGATACGGTTAAGATAAGGGCCATAAATATTGAATACATCTACAGGAGCCCCCTCATCCAATCTCTGCAAAGTCATCCCCAAAACAGAGTCCAGACCCCAAAAATTTAGAGCTTTCACCACACGAGTATTCCACCCCATAGCAAGACCCCCCGAATGACCCCGAACATCCAAAGTCTCAAACTGCCATCCCAAGAACCAGCTCTGCAACTTTTCTTTAATCACATCACCTACACCTAAAGTTTCTTGTAACAACATCACATCAGGGTGCTCCAATTCAACCACCCTATGCAACGCAGGTCTTTTGAGGGGACCTGCCAGACCCCAACAATTGAAAGACATGATCTTCATTTTCGACCCTTCTTCTGGGCCTGCACTGCTCTAAGTGTTCATTCAATAGAAATTTGTTTCCCCTCATTCAGATCCTTCCGAGCCCTAGACTGAGCCTTTTCCAAAAAAGAAGTACGACCCCTCCCACGGGACATAGGGTGTGATTCTTTTCCCAGCCCCCCTATAAAAATATTTTTCCCCGCCATGAGAAAATACCCCAATTCAGACGAAGAATGGGTTGAGGGGGGAGACCCTTTCTCATCCACTCCAGACATAAGGGATAAAGGAGTAACATCCTCAACAATTGCAGCAAAAGTAGGGGTGGTAGAAACTAAAGGAAGAGGCGAGATAGTTAAGTTCTTGAGTTTTTTCCCCATCCAATCCATCCTAGAAATATTAAATATATTAGTAAACACATTTAATGACGGAGAAAGAGAAAAGGAAGAGATACCCGATGAAATCGCCCCCAAATCAGGAACAACTTTAACACCTAATTCATTAGTCAATGCCATCGGAAGCATAGCATCCTCCATCATAGTAGAAATCGGTTCCTCCACACCCGCATGCACTTCATCAGGTCCAGACGATGAAGGTCCCAAGGTTGGTGAAGACATCCCTCTACTAGACCCATTCCCACGAGAACCCCTCTAATTTCCACAGCCATTGACCATACGCACCCCAAGAGAACAGTCAACCTCCAAATGACCATATGTGTGACAGCGGCGGAAACGAAACATGATGTTTTCATAATCCAGTCTCTGATTGAAAAAAGTATTGCACCAAGAGAGATGAATCTCTTCATACAAACCCTCCCTCACATTTATGTTTACCAAAATCTGAGCCAACCTGCGCAGTTTAGTGATTTTAAAAGACAAATCCACCTCCAGGGATGTCCCCAATATGTTGCTAATACAAGAGAAATGTTCCTCCGATCAATACTGCCACGGAAGACCTGGAAGCCAAACCCAAATTGGCACCACATCCACCTGTTCACGAGAAGCATCAAAGGTCGGAGTCCAAATTTTTAACAAAACTGAGCATTGATCCAAAGCCCAATTCCTCTCTAAAACCCAGCTAACATGCGCCTACTGAGAAAAATTTATAGAAAACCACCCCTGCGTTAGACCCTCTAGTTCAGGAACCTCCCCTAGTGCATCAACCCAACATTCTTTTATCCAATTTTCGATCACAGACAAAGAGCAGTTTTTCCCTATGATTTTCCCAACCACGGTGAAGGAAGCCATCTGAACAATTTGAGACCACCTGATGTCTTCCCCAAGTGCGTAGGAGCAAGCCACCCTTCTCTTCTTAACAATCTCCCTTCTTCTTCTACCAGCCCCACGACCCTCACCACCAGCCCCCATTGGAGCCTGACTCACATCCATCTCCCTCTGCCCCAGCGAAAATTGCCCCTGAGGAGTATCCACACGTTCCCCTAAAACCACAGCAGGATCAATTCCACAAAAACCCAGAACATCAACAGCACCTATTCCATTCCCATTTAGACCCAAACACCCAGCAGGAAACCCTTACGCCACCATCGAACCTCCCTCATCTCCAAGACCCATAAAGTCAACCCCCACAGAGAGATCCTCTCCCACTAAAAACTTATTGTTCCCAGCCGACAACCCACCATCCATAGCAACCAGGAGTAGCACGGGGTCTTATGGCAGAATAGGAGAATGTTCAGAAAAGAAAGTAGACGGTGAGAAAGACCCCACCGGATCAGAGAGCAAAGAATCTAGAAAACCACCTACACCCCAGATGTTTTTAGCCCCCGAGCCACCTAAGCAGTAACCGCCCGAAACATAGTGAAAGATACCCTCCAGCACCGGATCCAAAGAGTAATCCACCACATCATCCAGCCCCATTTTTACTAACAGTAAAAAAACCCCATTCGTAGCTAGTCAGATGGTAATATCCCTCGACCGCCGAGAAAGACTTGCCCCAAACCACCTTTGTTAACCACGCCCGCCAAAACGAAACCCTTCCCAAGCCACACTCTTGGCATGTACCTATTTTTATTAATTTTTATTAATTCATTTTGTAAATTATTTTTCTCATTTATATTTTATAAGCGATATCTTTTTATGTAATTTTACCTAGGTTCTATCAATGATTCAATGGTCATACACATGCTCTTCAAATAGAATTTACCAATGTTCTATCAAGTGTGTCATGTTCATACACATGCCCTTAAAATATAATTTATCAAGCTTCAATTAAGGGTGCCATGATCATACACATGCCCTTCAAATAGACTTTTTTCTACAGAGGGGACATGATACGACGATTGAGATCATGTTAACTCAATCCACCCGTATCTTGTTGAGGGACTAATGGTCATTGAGGAATAAGGTCGACACCTTATTGTGCACTCCTCGGTTAAGCCTCGTGAGTGACCAAATCCATGAATTACCCTCACAATAACATGCATCTCACCAACAAAAGTCTCACTCACTTTTCAACTCGTTGCATAGAAACATAAGCTATTTATGGTGTTCATTTCCCCAAACAACCCTGTTTCCAATGTTTGGATGATTGGAAATAATGAACATGTTCCTGCACATTGTCATGTCCCCATCCAAATAAGACTATTTGCAAATAATGTTTCACCAACCTACTAGTTCCCTAAGTTGAGGTGGAGACATAAATTTTGTAGGACCCAAAAGGATCTCATTTTACCATATTCACATTAAAATGGGTCACATAAATACTAAATGTTAAGAAAATAAGGTTGCATTGGTTCATGGAGAAAATTGGAAGTTTGTGGAGTCTTTGGGTGACTAGTTTGCCCCACACACTTGGCATGACCTTCATCCAAATTCAAACCCATGAGGAATATAACGTTCTTGTAGGGTGATGTGGTGTCACATGGCCTATCATGAGCCAAGGAATTCACATTAGGAGAGGAGAGTAACTCCCATGGAAGAGGAAGAGACTAAGAAGACAATGTGTGCCACTTGGAAGGAGATTCCATGCACTCTATGACAACCAATGATGGAATATTCTATGACAAATATGACAAATTCAGACATGATTGCAAACCTATGACAAATATGACATGACAGGGATAAAAATATCCACCAAGAGGTTGCATTTGGGATTTAGAGGTAGCCATTCGAATTGGGGAAAGAATTGGAGCATGAAGAAGAAGACAAATGTCATAGGAGTTACTAAACCACTAAGATGAGTTGGAGGAATCCCATGGAGGGAAATTCGACCTTAGGAGGCCTCATGAATTTAATAAAAGGATTTCATAAGGAAGGATAATGTATTTTTTATCATTTATTAATTGGCCTTTGACATTTTGGAGAGATTTTGCTTGTCCATTGCATGGTGAGTGTTCACTCTCCCTGCTTGTGAACCAATTTCAAGGGAGTTGGATTATTTTACAAGTTGGTTGATGGATAGGCCATTTATACCTCTAATTTGAGCTGAATGAATGTTTTTAGTTACATGTTGAAGGTTCATACATCTCTAGTTCTTATCTATCTCCCCATTCTCTCGTTCCTTCTTCTCCATTTCCCCATACTCTCATGTGATGTCGCACTTGTTGGAGTGGTGATTCCACTTTGATAAATATATTTGATACTGAAGCTTGGGTATATGATGTATGGATATGTAATATTATGTCCATATGATCTATAATTCAAAATATCATAAATCCATGTGTAAAAAAGCTTGCATTCTCATGCTTTTGAGTCATTAGTTTTAATGAAATTGGCTTCAATATTGAAAGAGTTTATATCAGATTTGTATGAGAGTTTTTCTCTGATTTGTATGTTTTTGGGAAATTATTTTGTATGATACATATGTCCATTATATTTTATGTTACCATATGAACTATTTATTCTACTTTGCATATGTCCAATTTAAACTAGTAATGCAATTTCCCCATAAGTAAATTCCCTAAAAGTTACCATATAGATGTTGTGCCTCATAACCAGTTTAGAGCTTAATAACCACGAATAATGAATGCCATTTATGTCTAATATACATCCCATTTCTGAAATTTTTGAGGGTCGTACTTGAGTTGGAGAGCCAATTTGGCCTCCACCCTTGGGGGGGATTTGACCACAATTTCCTAGGAAATTTTCCCCTTTTCTCCTTAGCCCCAAAACAAGTTGCATAAACCTAAATATAGATCAAAATTTATTATGGGTAATATTTTTATGTTATAAGACTCACCATATACTTTATTTTCAAATTCAATACCATTTGGAGTCAGTTGGAACCTCCTACAATCATGACTAACAAAGCTCAAAATCGGCCAAAATTATGCAAACTTGAATAACATGTCAAAATGAATTTTAGTATTCAACCATTGAGTGTATGAGGTATTTTATGATGTTTTAAGTCCCATAGGATCCCTCCATAATAAATTTGGAAAGGTTCGGTGGTGTTTGGAATCAAACCAAGAAAGAGTAGTTTACTACTTTTTCCTAGTTTTGAAACTAGAAAAAGTATTGAAGGAGGATGTATGTGAATTGTTTGTAAAAATTCCTCACCACACCATATTAAGAAGCCACATATATCAGTTTTTCAAATCCTATCAGAACCTAATATCACTTCCCTTGAGCTTCCCCAGTTGTCTCATAACCATGGAACCAGTGTGAATTCCATTGTCAATGAGGGTGTTGAGAAAGAATGATTTCAGCGACAAAGTTTTGAATCCTCTTTGAAATATATTGGATAGCATTCCTAGTTTCCCCTAAAAAGGTACATTACACACACACACACAATCCACGTGCATCAAATATCTCATCAAAATAATAAAATATCAATTTATCACATTGTATCACATGATACCATATCCGAGCTCAATCTGTAGCCCATGCGACATTTATGCCATCCTGCGTTAATTTTCACATGTGATCTACTGTCACACTTCAAAGAAATTATCAAAGCATATGACAAATATAAATATATTTTGATTGTCATCTTCATGCATCATATCGCCAAGGGCTAGTCATCATACACAAATTCACTATGATCATTCATTTCTAATGATTTGTGATATTTATGCAACATAAATGTTTTAAGTTTTAGTGTCAAGATGCATAATATTCATCTGAGTCATTTGAGATCAAATGTCTGTAAATAACACATCAATAATAAAACCAAGGTATATGACACTACATAAGCAAGGCATCTTTATATGATCTGATGCAAAATGAAAAGAAAACCCTTTGTGTAATCAACTACTCATTGAGACCAACAATAAGAGCAAGCAATTGCCTAATCCATTAGGGACTTCCCCCTCTCCCACTAATCTTGAGTACAAAGGTTTCCAATACCATGCCAATTTTGATGACAACAGTTCCACAACCTAAGCCTAATTTCTTTATTTGCTTAATATTTTTTTCAGCAGAAAAACAACCTGCACTTTTGTTATTCATGAAGAATAAAAAAGAATAATACCAGTCCTATCAGTCTTTAAAACTGATCATTTACAGTGAAGTCATCAACTGTAATTGTTACCATCCCACGAAAATCAAAATAAGAGACAAAAATAAAGCAGAAGGTCACCAATACACAATATCCCCCCAAAGACCAAAAAATATCACATCCATACAATAGTATCTCAAATAGATATAAGGACCCCCTTTGTTCCACGCTACCTTATACCACTTCTTCCCAATAGAGTAAACCTTCAGTTCCATGAAGAGCCTCTTTCGACAGAGCATCAAAATTCTCGAAAGATATAATCAATACTGATTGAAGAAAAGGAAACAAGGTCTTTGGTTCTCCGACACCAACTTTGAAGCTCAGTCACTTGTAAATTAAAATTCTCATTAGCCCAAATCACAAGCACTTTGGAGTCCCCATAAACTTTTATCAAATCAATTCCAAACATATAAGCCACTTTGTTAAGACACCATAAAACCATCAACTATGCCTTAGTATTATTTCTATTCCCACAATTTAATTTGAAATTTAATATATGTTCCTGGTTAAGCTTAAGAACCACCCATCATCACAAATTTTGTTCTATGCAACCCCATCAAAGAAGCCCATAGCTTCAAGAGAGCAAGGGAGTTCCAACATTTTTTTGTTCCTATTCCTTTTGGATTCTTCTTTAAAAAAATATTTATACAACCCAACAATCCTCAAACTGCAATCATAAGGTAACATAACCTTTTCCTCAAACATCGCATAATCCCTAGATTTCCATATTCAACATGAAATGAAAGTAGGTAATGTTCTGTCCTTAATAACATTCTTGTACCAATTCAGGTAATTTGTTCAAAAGGTTGAACACCCCAAGTATGAGAAATACTAAGGAAGTTTCAAACTGTCCTCCAAACAATTTTTGAAAACTTGCACTTGACAAATAAATGATCAACAGTCTCACTGTCTTCCTTGCATAAAGTACACATATTAGGCCCAATCCATACTCTATGAGATAAAATATCTCAAGTCTTCAAACAATTTTCGAAATCTAGCCATAAGAAGCATTTGATTTTTAAGGGATCCTGCCATTTCCATAGTTTTTCATACCACCATTTGGGCACATTGTATGTGCATTCTTGACTAATTACAGAGTAAGCATCCTTAACTATAATACAACATGTAGCAACATTGAAATACCAAAGCAATTCATCATCATAATAACTCAACTTGATACATGTAGAATTAAGTTGAGATATGTATATGTTCCATTCCTAAGCCCAACAACTCCCCAATCCCAAATCCACAACATAAAGCCAATAAGATTCAGAAGGTCGAAGATATGCTCCAAAGTAATAAATTCAAGTTTTGCAAGATATTCCCGTAAAAATGGAGATACAACATTATTTCCCCCATACCAATGATTGGATAAATTCTGACCAAAACATTTGAGCCCTTACCAACCTTCCAACTAAGACCTTTGCTTAATATATATTATTAGTTCTTCTTATTAATTGTTTTGTTGATATTATTACATTTAACACTTTTTTTAGTATATAATTAGGACTTACTCATGTTTTTACAAGAGATATTATTATTTTTTGTCATTCAAAACATTTGGGGAATTATTTAAGACACATGGTTAGGTAAACAACTTATGAATAAATCATATATACCACGTCAACAATCTTCTCACTAAAATCAAACATGTCATAAAGTACAATTTGAATCCCAGTGCGGAGGGTAACAACTTTTTAGTCGCAACCACTCAAGCTACATGTACCAATTGACAATTAAAATGTTTTTATATGTAACACCCCGCTTTTGACCCCATGGTATTAAAAGTGTACATGATGTATGTATTGTATTTCAATCATGGCAAGGATCTCAAGGCCAAGGCCCTGCCATTGATTTGGTGTTGTGTGTATCGGTGATCAGGGTTGATACCGATGGCTATGATGCTAAGTCAGGCACAATATATTTTGGAACACCATGTAAATACACAATTAATAAAATATCACAGCTAGCTATGGGACTACAACGTGAAAGAGATGGGGGCATGATTTCACAAGGAATAGGGAGGGGAGTTAGTCAACCTCCTGAGCCAGTAGGGTGAGACCAGATGTCAATGGGGGAACCCATGAACCCTCAACTACCTTTTTGTCCTTTGTCCTCAATAATTCATTTCTTCTAGAAGTTGGTTGAGGTAGTTAATGCCTTGGGCAGAGCAAGGCATGGCATTCTGATTGTGTGTCTGAGCAAACCTGCAAGTTTGCAGTCTGGGAAGTCACGTTCTTAATTCTGATGTAAGGAAGAACGTGATGCATACTAGTCAGTCTTTCCTTAGTTGAGGAAAGGTTTTTTTGTTCCTCAGCGTCATTGTTAATCATCCTTGATCATTCGTTCATTCACGATTATGCATTGTTCATCATCCAGAGTCGCAGAGCGTTTTGGTTTTAGCAGAGTGTTGCTACATGTTTCTGCAAGTATTTTTTCCTTTGGCGAATCCTGATTGTGGGATGACAGTGTTATCTTGAACTACAGAGTGGTATGAGACCCTATTTTCTCTGTGTTATAGAGTGAAGCCTATGTTGTTGTGTTTCCTTGTGGGTTGTTGTGATGTGCATCCCTATTTTGGTCTGAAATACTTAGGAGTGGAAGAGGACTAGAATCGGTTGATAAACCTAGTGAAGAGAGGAACCTCACAAATAGATCAAGAGGGGCTGGAAAATCTCTCATGCACACCCTGAAGAGAACTGGAAGGGAAGAGATAGCCCAAGGGATTCTAGAGCAGAGAAGGGGATGCTTCCTTGTGTTGGGTGTGTAGGTATTGCGGAATGCCAAGTTGGATATATCTGGTGTAGGTTTCCATAGCTCTGTGGTTGATCTCACTAGGTTAGCAATTCTACCTTTCCATTGCCTTAGAAGCCTTAGAAACCCAACTGTAGGTTGGTTTGACTGTGTGTTGGTTATGAGTGAGCATGTTGTTCCCTAGTTCCTTGTGGAAATCATGCCCATATCAGGGGTGGCAGTGGTGTTGAGAGATTAATGAACACACTGGCCTATGGTTGGGTTGTCAAAACCCCAAATTTTCACAAAAATTTAAAATTTTGAGATAGCAATAAATGCTAAAACCTGCGGTTTACTAACAACTAACAATTGGCATAAAGGAAACAGTCAAGTAATTAGTTTCACTAAATTCTAAAATAACTTAACAATTTATTTTTCGTAGCAAGAATAAAATCTTTTTGCATGTTGTTTGCTTCAGTTTAATGATTAGTTCTTTTATGTGAGTAGGTGGAATCTACTTTTGAATCCGGGGCTTACTTAGCAATCATGCTAACGCAGATGAATACTATTTCTTACAGGTTTACAGGTATGATCGATCGAGTATATTTTAAAATATCTTTTAGTGTCAGCGGTATTTTGTTTGCAATCTAAAAAGCTTAGTAAAAAAAATAAGCTGCTAAACTCTAGATAGCTCTTGTAAGGTAAAACCATTTGGTTTTCATCAATTTTTCAAGTAAACAAGTTCGAAAGTAAGTAATGACAGAACAAAATATTTGCGACTCTAAACATTAGAATCTCAGTTACAAGTATTTCTACTTTAGCCTAAGTAATTTGTAATATTTATAAACATTGTTTTTGTCAGTATTTATGCAATAGTATCTTATCTTGCCTGTGTATTTATTGACCCTTATTTTGTTTCTATAAGATACTTACAGCCTATTATCTCTTGGACAGTAAAAACCTTCGATTGTATAACTATGACCATCATGCCTTTCTATATGAGCTTATGTTTACCACTATTTTATTCCCAAGTCTAACTCTGTGATCTAGTAACTTTTGGATTTAATAGGGTCATTCCTATTCCAGTTATCAAGTTTACTTCTAAAATTACCTCACTGTCCACTAGACATTCAGAATGAGAATAAAACCAAGTTGAGTTATATTCCATGTTTTATCCAAGTATTGTCGCTTAAACTATGTGATAGAATTTCATGATAATATTCTTATCTTCAACTTTGTACTACTTCAAAGCTTTGATGCTATTTAAGTTATTAGTTCATGTAAATTTAATAGATATGCATAATCTATTTGATCAATAGACATTCAAACTACCAATAGTTTGTTATTATAACGTATTTTATTCTAGTCTTTATATTTCCTTGCATTATTACAAGGTGCTATTTATAAAGTTTAGACTTGTAATAATCTTAATGCAAAAGGGTTTACTATGCATAAGCTATAGTTTATCTTTGCTACTAGAGAATCTATAGTCATCTAATAGCTAGCATGAACTCTTTTATATCTAGATTAAAGACTTAAACTTTGACCTTATCTATAAACTAGACATAAATTAAATGATATCTATCTTATCAAAACAATGTTTAGAGAATAGTTATGCAACCAATTATAACGTTATGGTGATGTTATTGTATAACAATATAATGTTATTGGTGGAAAGGTATTAATGCATAATCCAAATCGAGTTTTATACTAAGATTTATAATTGACACTATAGCTTGGTCAACGTAACCCCCACGTTGTTAAACTCGTCATTATGTTAACATAAAACATTGTGCAAATGATTAACGATTTGGTTTACGAATTATTTGGGTTGACAAAGGTTTACTCCACGCTTTAATAATCAAATAATTGGGATATTTCTTCCACGCAAGAACTATAGGACACGACCCTCGCTACATGGATAAATTTGTTGCTATGTGGTTGATTTCTGTCCACGCCTAGAAAATATATAATGCTATAGAAACCTAATCAAATCATTTCTGTCCTGCAGTTTACACTGGCTCTAGGGTTGCTTGGCTTGTCTCCAATGGCGGTCGTCGTTTCTCCTGGTTACAGTTGCCTTGTGCCTTGAATCTGCACTGCTTCTACTCTTCGGTGTGTGGTTTTGAATGCTACTTCTTTCTCTGCAACACGTGGAGTTGTCTTTTCCTGCTACCCTTGTCTTGCTGCCTATGAAACCTTTCTTCCATAGCCTACGTAGCTTAATGACTACTTCGGTTTCCTTCTCTGGTTCTCGTGGCTCGCCATTTGTGTAAGGTTCTTGAGGGCTGTTGGGTTTCTAACTACACTGCTTGTAGGTGACAGTGCCTCGTGAAACTGTTTGATGTTCTCCCATAGACAGGTAATTATCATAATGAAATTTCTTTTGCTTACTGCAAGTATATAAAGATTGTTTTCAAGCTTTTAACAAGTAATTGTTTCACTAACAATGATTTGGTGCTTTGCTGCAGGTGCCCGCCACTGTGAAGCTTGTACAAGGAAGAAAAGACAGCCCTTGCAAAGGCCGTGTCTCGTGGTGCAAAGGCCGTGGCTCGTGGTTCAAACTCGGGTAGCCCCATGGTCTGAAAGATGGAGTTTCACTCTGTTCGTGTTAGGGTGGTCGTTGGACTTGCCCAAGGTTTTGGAAAACCCTCTCTCGTCTCGTCACGAGTTATGTTATTGTTTTAAATGTTTTTACAGGTTGTTGGGACAATTCTTAAATCCAAACCCTTGCTAGGGTAGATTCGATTGGTATCGTGCACAGTACTTAGTCGAAGCTTTGGCTTCACAGTCGGGTTTAAGTTTGTAAAGGCAGTACATTTGTAAACTTGTTTTGGTTGCCGGGAGTTTATGCTATACTCTGTGTAATTTTAGGGTTTTTACCCTTCCTGAATATGATGAAGTTTTAAAACTCGGTTGAGTATTTTGTAAGGTTTTTATAATTTAAAATTTAAGGGTGATACTTAAAGCCGTAACTTAAATCTTGTTTGTTTTGATGGAAGTCATGGGTTAGGGTTTGACCTGTAAAAACCCTTGTTTGATTTATACTAATCTTGTGATAATAATTACACTGTTTTTTTTGTTTTATTCTATTTATCCTTAAACGACTGTGAGTAGATTATTAGACTGGTTAATGATGGTTACATAATTGTTGTAAATTTGGTTAATATTTTGATACTTGTAATGTAATAGTTTTAAGGGTTTTAACCCTGATATTTATTTCTGTCGATGTATGTTGTTATTAAAAGAAAAGCACTGTTTCTCTTATAAATACATTTATACAAGTTTAATCAGTATTGTAGTTTTTTTTTGTGCGTAACATTTTTAGTTAATAGTTTGAAAAGAACTACCCTATGTGTAACCTATGTTACTACAGTATTTAAAAAATACTTATAGATTACG
Organism: Pseudotsuga menziesii; assembly: GCA_001517045.1. Lineage (NCBI taxonomy): Eukaryota > Viridiplantae > Streptophyta > Pinopsida > Pinales > Pinaceae > Pseudotsuga > Pseudotsuga menziesii. Next base: position 473,193 of record LPNX011126965.1, on the reverse strand, counting down.
CTCAGAATATGAGCTAGGGTTTACTCCCTTTTAACTTTGATAGAATATTAATTCCTGTGTTATTATCTTGTAAGTTTAATTACAGTTACACAGTTTTCTTCAGTTTGATTTTATAAATTAGTAGTTTATAAATATCACTGTTTAAAGATAATAATAATATTATTTGTATTTATAATATTATTATCTATGTATAATATATATTCTTAAGTTTATGTTGGTTTTTATTTGTATAATAATTACGACTGAGAGCAGTCTGTAATATTTGTGTTTTTTTTTAATACAATTGTTTCTGTAGACTTACTGGAAGAATATAAGAACTTTCTTACCTGTCAGTATTCTTTACATTTATACTGTCTGCAAAAGTATAAGGATAGTTTCTTATAATATTAACTTAAATCTAAGTTACTACTATCCTTTAGCTATTAAAGCTCAGAAAGGAATACTGTAACATTTATCATATTCTTAACTATAGTTCAGATAGATACAGGAATATTAGTTGTCACTAAAAGAAAAGGATAAGCTATATGTATTATTTTTACATCTTTTCTTAACATAAATAATAACTTTCAACTGATAATACTAGTTCTTCTACTTCAATACAAATGTACAGTTTATAGAAGTAGATATTGTGTAGGAAATGAATTATATACTTAACAAACTATTGTCAGTAAATAAAAGATTATTGTCCTTTTTTTATATTATAAACACACAGTCTAGTTCTGACAACATCTCTACACCACAGATTATTAAACTTTCTAGAAAACAACTATCTACTGATAGGAAACATTTCAATACTCTGAAAACATAAATATTCTATTCATTTATATTCCTATCATACTTCATTTATTTAAACACACTACCTGTGCTAGAGTATGATATGGATTACTCCAGATGGGGAAAAACACAGGTAGGATTTATCTTTCATCACAGTACAGATTCAGCCTTGAAACAACTAAGAGATTTCAACACAACATAACATATAGTTATTCATTAATTGCTCACACACAGATATAAACTATAACACATAAATTAAAAGATAATGGAACTTGTCTTTAAAGTTGGATGACAACAGCAATGGGAGGCCATTCCTCCCTACCAACTCCTGGAGAGCGCTCAAACAACGACTTTTCAGGACCCTCGAGCCTGTTCTGGTCTCCTTGGCTGGAACTAGGTGGAGCAATCAACAAAGTACTAGTCCTGAGACTCAATACCAACTCTGCATACTGCAGTAAGATCTTTCAGCTGCAAAGCTATACTAGATCAACTTCCTGCAGTTTACCCCTCAAACACCTTCCTTCAACTTTCCCTTTCCCAATGAATTCCTTGAAGTGCATTCACCTGAACGATTCTTCTCCTAGAATGAGCAACCTCAGCTCTCTACATTGGGCACTTTTATTAAGATTGCCTAGGTATTTTTGGGTTAGTTGTCATTAATTGAGCCACCTACTCTGATCCCACTTTCTTGGGGGATCATGACCCCAAATGTAGGGAGGTTGCCACCTGCAACATAGGAAGTGTTTGAGGATGTTGCCACTTGTCTTTTTGCTCTCCACCTAGTTCCCTCTACCAACTTGACCAGTAACACTCTTTTTAACAGCTCTCCCAAGCTGTTGTCTCCACTTTTATTTATTTAAAAATAAAATATTCAGAATTACATTCCATATCTTTTGACTCTGCTGAGTCATTAGTTTCAACTTAGCATTAAATTTAACATAATGTCTTGGAATCAAATAAAAATAAGATAACATTATTTTACAAAATTGGGGCATGTGACATGGGTGGAACGTTGGAGCGACATAGCTAGTTGCGGGATAACTTCATCACTCAAGATAAGTATTCCCTGTTGTGTTATTTCAGCAATGTATTTTCTTATGAATGAAATGATTATGTTGAATGCTTAGGAATGCGCTAAAGTAGAGGTTATTGTTGATGAATGTCCCTGCATTTGCATTTGTTTATGCCTTGTATGTTTCAATGCATTTTGCCTAATTTCATGGAGGTTAGAAGGCTGGTTATAGAAGTCAGAAGGCATCTGACTTAAATGTTTCCGCACCCCGGAATCCACCTGCGGAAGGCGGGAGGCAAAAAATGGGAAAAATATTAAGGTTGAAAGCTGTTTTTCTGATTCTCGAGTTTCACACTGGAAGGCAGAATGCGAAAGGTGGAACCGTGGATAAGATATTCCGTCAAAAGTCAAGTTTCTGACTTCCAAGTTCTGAAGGCAGAAGGTGGAGTTGTGGTTTGAATATTCCGTCAAAATTTAAGTTTTCGACTTCCGAGTTCCGAAGGCGGAATCCAGAACCATGGTTTGAATGAATCTGTCACGCGCGCTATGTTTCAGACTTTTGAGTTCTGAAGGCGAAAGGGAGAAACATGGTTTGGATGACTTCGTCGCACACTATGTCTCTGATTCCCGATTCCGCAACGGAAGGTGAAAAGGGGAATGCGGAAGGTGAAGGGCGGAATGGATAGGTTCAGTGTGGAATAGGCATTTTCGGTCACATAATGGATCTGTCAAAGGTGGAACAACTGCAACGGTGGTTCTTAAGCCTATAAATGAATGTGGAAGAGTGTCTTCACGGCCTGTGCCCTATGTTTGAAAAGATGAACAAGGGTTCTTAAGCAAATATTTAATTATGCATGGTAATCAGGGTATGGGTACGTGGCATTGTGGTATTAGAGTTGCGGGTTGCAGCATTGGGGCTGAATGGGCCAGCATGAGAAATTGATAATACCCTATGATACCAACATTGTGGCATCAAAGATGCATGTTGCAACATTGGGTCTAGATGGGCCAATAGAATAGCCTTCAGAGCTATTCGTTGATACATTGCAGCTCGTAGCGCATTTAAATTCTGAAATTTTTATGCAGCTAATAATGATGTTCATTAACACATTTTTGTAGAGTCGTAGTGTAGTTTGGAAAAGTTGTTTTTTGGCATGGCCATGAGAACGTATAGCATGAATGATGCATAAAGTCCCTATGAGCATGAGGAAGATGCTATGGGGGGGAATGTTCCAGTTGGAAATGCCGAGACAGAGTCTAATGGGAGAAGGTTTCAAGATACTCCCCCAGATTTTGCAGTCACCATGAGAAGCCTAGGGGTGGAGATGCAAATCTACAGAGAAGATAATGAAAGGATGATTAAAGCTCAAGAAGAGCAAAATCAGCTAAATGAAGCCATGCTGCAGAGTTTGACAAACATCCAAAGGCATATGAACTCTGGGCATAAGGCAACAACTCCAGAAGGAAGCAAGAGCAGTGCCTGAATAAGAAAAATATCTTCTAGTGGATCATCTGACTCTGAAGGATCCACTGGGGGTTCAAATTCTTCTTCTCGCATGAATAAGAAAAAGAGGCACTACCAGAACAACTCACACAATGAATTCAAGAAGGATAAGCCTCTTACGTTTGATGGTGAGGTAAAGAATGATCAAGAAGATGAAGCTTGGCTTCTTGGGATGAGAAAATATTTCCAAGTCCAAGACTACTTTAGAAATATGAAGGCTAGGGTATCCATCTTCAACTTGATCGAAAGAGCATCCATATGGTGGGAGCACTTCAGGCAAGTGAAGAAGATCAATGAAATGAAGATTGTGTGGAAGCAGTTCCAGAAGTATTTCAGGCAAAAGTACCTCTCTGATAGGTACTATGATGATAAGATTAAAGAGTTCCATGAGCTAAAATTGGGACAACTAACCATGGAAGACTAAACAAATAAATTATTGGAGCTACTGAGGTGCGTCATGTACATCAAGGATGATAAAGTGAAAATTTAGTTTTTCTTGAGTGGACTACCTTAGTCATACAAAGATAGGATTGAGTTTGATGAACCTTGAACTCTGGAAGAAGCTATAAAGAAAGGCCAAGTATTGATATGATCATAACAAAGGCAAACCTGATATCCATAAGGCATGGAAGGATAAAAGGAATGAGAAGTCTGACCAAAGGAATAAATGTTTCAAACCTTCTCACTTTCGAAATCAGCATAGGCAGCCATCACAAGCTGTGACTCAGCCAGGTAGAGTGATGGGAGACAGGCCAAGAGATCCAAAGGAGATCAGAGAGCCACTCCAATGTTGGGGATGTGGAGGAACCCATCTGCACAGGAACTGTCCGCATCAGAATGGGAATGTGAGTTAAGCTCACAACATTCAAGAAGCATAAACTGTGGGTCAAGTGGCAGGGACCGTCCCTAGGATTTATGCAGCACTGGAGGACCGCCAGGAGGATCATCAGTCAACTATGGTTGAAATTGCGGGTAATATTTATGAGCAATCTATTTCTATTTTGATTGACCCTGGATCTACTCACAATTATATTACTCCTAGAGTTGTTGAGGTTTGTGCTTTTAAGAAGTTAAATCATAGCAAATCATATTTAGTTCAACTAGCCACTGGGACTGAGAGAAAGGTTAGTGAAGTGGTAGAGAAATGTCCATTGGTTATGGATGGAATGGTCACTTATGCAGATCTGAATGTTCTACCACTTGGTTCCTATGATGTTCTCATTGGAATGGATTGGTTGGAAGCACACAGGGTTATGCTTGATTGTTACAATAAGGCTTTTGAATGTATGGATGAAGAAGGAAACCCAAGGGTTGTAAGAGGCATTCAAAAGGTGATCTCTGTTAGGCATATTTCAACAATGCAACTGAAAAAGTTCTGTAGGAAAGGTTTCCAGTTGTATACAGCCCATGTGTTGGAGGCAACAGAGAATGAAATTCCTAGGTTGGAGGACTTTCAAGTATTGCAGGAATTCAGGGATGGTTTTCCTGATGAAATTCCAGGACTTCCTCCAAAGAGGGACATTGATTTTACAATTGACCTTATGCATGGAGCAACAACAGTGTTTAAGACACCCTATAGGATGAGCACACCAGAAATGCTAGAGCTAAATATGCAGCTGCAAAAGTTGTTGGAAAAGAAGTATATCATGCCAAGTGTGTCCCCTTGGGAAGCACCAGTGATGTTTATGAAAAAGAAATATGCTACACTCATGTTGTGTATTGATTACAAACAGCTGAACAAAGTCACTGTGAAGGATAAATACTCGTTACCTCGAATTGATGACCTCTTTGATCAAATGAGAGGAGCAAAGGTATTTTCCAAGATTGAATTGAGGTATGGTTACCATCAGGTAAGAATCAAGGATGAATATATTCATAAGACATCCTTTAGAACAAGGTATGGACACTATGAGTTTGTAGTGGTTCCATTTGGTCTCACAAATGCACCAGCTACATTTATGTATCTCATGAATAGTGTTTTTAGCAGGTATTTTGAAAAGTTTGTTCTTGTGTTCCTTGATGACATTCTTATTTATTCTAAGAATGAGGAAGAGCATGAAGAGCATCTGAGACTGACATTGCAATTGCTCAGGGATCATAAGCTATATGCAAAGCTGAGCAAATGTGACTTCTATACAAATAAAATTCATTTTTGGGTTGCATTATCTCATATTAAGGAATATCTGTAGACCTTGAGAAGATTGAAGCCATTATGAATATCTGTAGACCTTGAGAAGATTGAAGCCATTATGAATATCTGTAGACCTTGAGAAGAAATGTGACAGATGTGAGGTCTTTTTATGGGACTTGTAGGATACTACAGGAGGTTCATTGAAGGATTCTCCAAGGTTGCACATCCAATAACTTCTTTGCAAAAGAAGGGGATAAAGTTTGAATGGACACCAAGATGCGAGGAGAGCTTCCAGCAGTTGAAGAATCTTCTCACAAGTGCACCAATTTTTAAAATTGCAGACCCAGGAAAATATTTTGTGTTGTGTACTGATGCATGCGGTCAAGGACTTGGAGGAGTTCTTATGCAAGGCAACCACGTGGCATGCTATGAGTTAAAAAAATTGAAGGATCATGAGAAGAACTATGCCACTCATGATTTAGAGCTTGCAACCATAGTACATGCTCTCAAGATGTGGAGACATTACTTAATGGGCAAAAGAATTGAGCTAAGGACAGACCACTGTGGTCTGAAGTATTTGCTTGATCAACCTACTCTAAATGTTAGGCAAACTAGATGGCTGGAGTTTTTGTGTGAATTTGACTTTGAAATCAAACACATAAAAGGAAAAGAAAATAAAGTGGTTGATGCACTCAGCAAGAAGGTGCATGAAATGCATGTGGCATCTCTTAGTATTTGCCATTCAGATTTGAGACAAGAGATTGTTGATCATACTGCTGAGGACGATGTATGTGCAGGTAAAGGATAAGTTGCAACAACAAAGCCTTGAGAAGAAGTATGAGGGATATAAATTGGAAGAAGATGGGCTTCTTACTTATAAGAACATAATTTATATTCCAAATGCAACAGATTTGAGGAGAATTGTTATGGATGAAATCCATCAGACTCCATATTTTGGTCACCGAGGATATCAGTAGACAATTGCTACAACCAGAAAGCACTATTTTTGGCCAGGAATGAAGAAGGAAATTACTGAGTATATTTCTAAGTGCATGAAATGTCAGCAGGTAAAGGTTGAGCATCAACACCCAATAGGTTTGTTGCATCCTTTTCCAGTTCTAGAATGGAAATGGGAAATTGTTTCCATGGATTTTATTATAGGATTGCCAATGACTTGGAGACGACACGATTCCATCATGGTTGTGGTTGACAAGTTGGCAAAGGAATCACATTTTATACCGGTTAAGTCCACATATAAAATTGATCATTGCAAAAATCTTCATGAAGGAGATTTTCAGATTGCATGAATTGCCTAAGGCAATAGTCTCTGACAGGGATTCCAAGTTTACTTCCAACTTTTGGAAGGGTTTGTTTGCATATTTGGGTACCAAGTTGAAATTTCATCCTCAAACTGATGGTCAAATAGAGAGAGTGAATTAAGTACTTGAAGACATGCTTCACATGTATGTGATGGACAAACCAACAAAGTGGGAGGATTATTTACACTTGGTAGAATTTGCCTATAATAATGGACAACAAGCATCATTGGGAATGAGTCCATATGAAGCCTTGTATGGGAGAAGGTGTAGGACACTAGTGACTTGGGATAATCCAGTGAATAGGATTGTGCTTGGTACAAAATTGCTCAAGGAAATGGAGCAGGAGGTTGCAAAGATCAGGCAGAACCCGAAAGCAACCCAGGATAGACAAAAAAGCTATGCATATAAGCATAGAGTGCACAGAGAATTCAGTGTTGGGGATCATGTTTACCTCAGAGTGAGGGCAAGGAAGAGTTCCTTGAAGCTTGGAAGTTGTACCAAGTTGTCACCTAGATACCATGGGTCGTTTGAAGTGCTTGAAAGAATAAGGGCAGTTGCATATAGACTTGCATTGCCTACTAGCACCAGAGCTCATAATGTTTTTCATGTTTTTTTGCTTAATAAATATGTGCATGATCCTAACCATGTGATAAATTTGGATGTGATTCATGTGGAACCCAAGGGATAATTCCAAACTGAGCCATTGCGCATCCTCGATAGGAAGGTCACAGTGCTCCAGAATCGATCTGTTGGACAGGTGAAGGTGCACTGGGAGCACTACGGTCCTGAAGAGGCTATGTGGGAGCTGGAGGATGCCATGCGATTGGCACATCCATTTTTTTTCAATTTTGTAAGCACTGAGGACAGTGCTATTGCAAGGGGAAGGAGAATGTAACACCCTGATTTTGACCCCATGGTATTGAAAGTGTACATGATGTATGTATTTTATCTAAATCATGGCAAGGAGCTCAAGGCCAAAGCCCTGTCATTGATTTGGTGTTGTGTGTATTGGTGATCAGGGTTGATATTGATGGCTATGATTCTAAGTTAGGCACAATATATTTTGGAACACCATGTAAATACGTAATTGATAAATTACCACAACTAGCTATGGGACTACAACGTAAAAGAGATGGGGGCATGATTTCACAAGGAATAGGGAGGGGGTTAGTTAATCTCTTGAACCAATAGGGTGAGACCAGATGTCAATGGGGGAACCCATGAACCCTCAGCTACTTTTTTGTCCTTTGTCCTCAATCATTCATTTATTCCAGAAGTTGGTTGAGGCACTTAATGCCTTGTGCAGAGTAAGGCATGATAGTCTAATTGCGTGTTTGAGCAAACCTGCAAGTCCGCAATATGGGAAGTCGCGTTCTTGCTTCTAACGCAAGGAGGCATGTGATGCGTGCCATTCTGTCTTTCCTCAGTTAGGGAAAGGTTTTGTTGTTCCTCAACGTCATTGTTGATCATCCCCGATCATTCGTTCATTCACGATTATGCATTGTTCATTAGCCAGAGTCGCAGAGCGTTTTGGTTTTAGTAGAGTGTTGCTACGCATTTCTGCAAGTATTTTTTCCTTTGCCGAACCCTGGTTGTGGGATGACAATGTTATCCTGAACTATAGAGTGGTATGAGACCCTATTTTCTCTGTGTTACAGAGTGAAGCCCGTGTTGCTGTGTTTCCTTGTGGGTTGCTGTGATGTGCATCCCTATTTTGGTCTGAAAGACTTAGGAGAGGAAGAGGCCTAGAATTGGTTGATAAACCTAGTGAAGAGAGGAACCTCACAGATAGATCAAGAGGGGCTGGAAAATCTCTCATGCACACCCTAAAGAGCACTGGAAGGGAAGGCATAGCCCGAGGGACCATGGAGCAAAGAAGGGGATGCTTCCTTGTGTTGAGTGTGTAGGTATTGTGGAATGCCAAACTGGATAGATCTAGTGTAGGTGTCCATAGATCCGTGGTTGAGCTCACTAGCTTAGCAATTCTATCTTTCCATTGCCTTAGCAACTTGAGAAACCCAACTGTAGGTTGGTTTGACTGTGTTTTGATGTGTGCTGGTTATGTGTGAGCCTGTTGTTCCCTCTTTCCTTGTGGAAAGCATGCCTAACTCAGGGGTGGCAGTGGTGTTGAGAGATTAATGAACACACTGGCCTATGGTTGGGTGGAACGTTCCAGTGACATAGCTAGTTGCGGGACAACTTCATCACTCAAGATAAGTATTCTCTGTTGTGTTATTTCTGCAATGCATTTGCTTATGAATTAAATGATTATGTTGAATGCTTAGGAATGAGTTAAAGTAGAGGTTACTGTTGAATGAATGTCCTTGCATTTGCATTTGTTTATGCCTTGTATGTTTCAATGCATTTTGTCTAAGTTCATGGAGGCTAGAAGCCCGGTTATAGAAATTAGAAGGCATTTGACTCAAGTGTTTCCGCACCCCGAAATTTACCTACGGAAGGCAAAAGGCGGGAGGTGGAAAATGGGAAAAAGATTAAGGTTGAAATTTGTTTTTTCGATTCCCGAGTTCCGCACTAGAGGGCGGAAAGGCGGAATGTGAAAGGCGAAACCATGGATAATATATTCCGTCAAAAGTCAGGTTTTTGACTTCCGAGTTTTGAAGGCGAAAAGCGGTAGGGCAGAAGGCAGAACCGTGGTTTGAATATTCCGTCAAAAGTTAAGTTTTCGACTTCCAAGTTTCGTAGGCAGAAGGCAGAACCGTGGGTTCAATGAATCCGTCGCACGTTATGTTTTCGACTTCTGAGTTCCAAAGGTAGAAGGTGGAATGTGGTTTGGATACTCCGTCGCACGTTGTGTTTCCAATTCCTGATTATGCAAGGAAAGGTAGAAAGGGGAATGCAGAAAGCGAAGGGCAGAAAGGACAGGTTCAGTGCGGAAAAGACATTTCCAGTCACAGAATGGATCTGTCAAAGGCAGAACGAGTGTAATGGTGGTTCTTAAGCCTGTAAATGAATGTGGAAGAGTGTCTTCACGACCCGTGCCCTGTGTTTGAAAAGATGAACAAGGGTTCTTAAGCAAAAATTTAATTATGCATGGTAATCAGGGTATGGGTATGTGACATTATATACCTTACAATGTTTAAAATTAAGGCTTTTTTTAAAAATTATAACTATTTCAATAACTATTTATGAATGCTTATAAAAAAATTGAAATACAAAATTTCCACAAGATAAAAAATTTTACTCTAAACATCCCCAAAATTGTCTAAAAATTATATAAAATTGTCAAAAATTTGAATATTTTTATAATAATATAGCCCAATATTTATAGTTGGAAAATTAGTTATTAGTAAAATTTAATTTGCCACAGGGTGATGTAAATTTATGTCAGCTCATAGAATAAAAAATTAAAACCAATTGAAAATTATTATTTACATGAAAAAAAATGTTGACTCATAAAATATAAAGTTAAAACCTAATGAAAATAATAATAATAATCCATGTCAACCAATAAAATAAAAGTACAAAGGGGGTTTTAATTCTCCAAACCAATTCAAAATTATTATTTACATGAAAAAAAAATGTTGACTCATAAAATAGAAAGTTAAAACCAAAAAAAAAATAAAAATCCATGTCAACCTATAAAATAAAAGTACAAAGAGGATTATAATTTCTCAATGTGTAATTTTTTCTAAATAAAAAGCTGAAGGTAAAAAAATAAATTACATTTCTAGAAATTGGATTCTCTATGTTATTTTTTTCTTAATGTGTAAAACATTTAAATAAAATAATTAAATTACACCTCCAAAAATTAAATCCCTCTCATCACTTTTATTGTTTGCTACTCTACTCCTATGCTTATAAGTTATTACAACAACTGAGTTAGTAGATTGCAAATTACCCTAAATTTTGAAGATTAAATAATTATTTGTTGTGGTTCTCGATGTCACTACAACGAATCCTCGTCAATTTGATTGCAACCGTTGATAAAACATCATCGACGGTCCACAAGGAAAGATCGGGTTGCATCGGATCGCAAGCTCTCAGCCGTTGATTACAAACATTTGAATTGAAGCGGGGAGATTCGTTTTTGTGTCATGTATATATTCTCTTCAATCGCATTCATTCTCATTATTCATTTATCATTTTGGTCGAGAGTCGGAGGAATCCAAAGAATATTCAAAGATGTCTGGGCGTGGAAAGGGAGGGAAGGGTTTGGGAAAGGGAGGTGCCAAGAGACACAGAAAGGTTCTCAGGGATAACATCCAGGGAATCACCAAGCCCGCCATCAGGCGTCTCGCCAGGAGAGGAGGAGTGAAGCGCATCAGCGGGCTCATCTACGAAGAGACCAGAGGGGTCTTGAAGATCTTCTTGGAGAATGTCATCAGAGATGCCGTGACGTACACAGAGCACGCCAGGAGAAAGACCGTGACAGCCATGGATGTCGTCTATTCCTTAAAGAGGCAGGGCCGAACCCTCTATGGCTTCGGAGGTTGAGTATGAGGAGCCTCACTTACTATTAAGTAATTCAATCCTTATGGTGTCTTTCGACACCACCTTCCGCTTTTCTGGGAAACCTTAACCTGTTTACTAGCTGAGTGTTAAAAGCGTTACTTACAGGTTTGTGTGTAGTTTCTAGTTTCTGAACCGTTTTTTATAATTACCTTATTTTTTTTGAAGTTCAATATGATGTTTTGCTTAGGGTTTTGAATCGGTGTTGTTATAGCAGGACTCTTGTATATTTTCCAGTCAGGTGTGGTATGTGTAATGTACGGGAATATAAACATTTAGGGCAGGTTTTTCTTTTAATTTTCTTTGAAGGTACGTATTTGATTACTGTTGGGAGGTGAAACTGATGTGTTTGGTTGTGAATTTCCAAANAAAGTAATTTCTTTTATATATATATATATATATATATATATATATATATATATATATATCACTAACAGGCATAAAAAAAATTGATCCGTGTCCTCAAAAACACAGATCATCAATCAATAGACTGTTCACATTTCTACCGAATAAAGGCTACTAATGTTGGTATCTACTCTATTAGCCTTCATCAAATATGTCCTACCATCATGAAACAGTAGCAAGCAAGTTGCAGTGTAAAGCGAACTATATTCACCCCTATTGCACATAACAAAAGATAGGTCCCATATCCATCCAAACCCGGAGTGGTCACATATCTAAAGTGTTAAAAATATTAGCATTGTCAAGATTAATTGTGGAAGGAGACATCGGATCCTTATCCATAAATTCTGAATAAGATAAATGACTCAAAGTGAACAATAGTGTCTCCTTGGACAATCTATCTGCCGATTGATTATGTTTTCTGAATATGGTTGGCATTCAATGTTAGGGAAGGTGGCTTTCAGTGTTAGTGTATATGTATCCCTGTGCTCCAGTTTCAAAACTTGTAGAGTTACATTATTCACCCAGTTGATGATGATTCTGGAGTCTCCAAAGATTTTCAGATGAGGAAGACCCACAAAAGAAACAACAAAGATAAGTCCCCACAGTGCTAGTAGCTTGACTTTTGTGTTTGTACAGTTGCCACAACTCAACTTAAGATAGACAAAATGTGTTCTACTGATATATAATGCCATACTTGCACCACCCATACCATATAGTGTTGCACCATTGAAAAAGCCCACAGCTGCAGTCACCTCAAGCACTATGCTAATTCTTTGTTTCTTCTTGTCCTTGACAAGTTTAAGGAAATCAGATAAGAGCTGTAAGACACCCAACCTAACAAACTGAACTGATTGCCTTAAATCCTGAAAGATCACTACATTTCTAGCTTTCCAAATGAGCCAAAAGCAAAAGAAGGGTAAATACAAATGCTTAATCCAAGACTTCAGCCATCTATCCAAAAAACCAAATATGAACCGTCATCCCAAAAAGGAGAAATATCAAAATGTGCAGCAACAGCAAGGAAAACAGCTCTACCAAAAGTACATTCCAGAAACAAGTGGTTAACAGATTCATTCCTAGGAAAGCATAGATGGCAGAGATTGAGATTCGGGCCACTACAGCCTTTAGTCTGTAAAGTGTCCCAGGTGTTGCTTAGGCTTTTCTTGCCACTTTTTTTAGCATGTTTAATTTGGCTAAGCTTGGATCCCTTTGCTTGGTTTTGGGTTAAGAAGAGTTGGTAAAATCTCTTTCTACTTTTTTCCTACATTGTTTTAGTCTTTCCAGGCCATTTTTGGTGGGCATGTTTTATTTGGCTAAGCTTAGCTCCCTTGCATGTTTTATTTGGCTAAGCTTAGCTCCCTTGCTTCTTTTTGGGTTAAGAAGAGTTGGTGAAACCTCTTTGTTCCTTTTGGGCTTATGTTGTTTCAATCATTCCCTACCACTTTTTATGGGCATGTTTAATTTGGCTTCCTTTTGCTCATTGGAGCGTAAACCATGTGTCAAATGCAATTCTTGTGCACCTTGAGGCTTGTGAGGGTGTTCCATTAGATGAGAGATCCAACAATGCACCCTCACGCATCTCTAGGTGTACAAGAACTTTGTTGGGTTGATATTTATTGACCTTGTTGGAGGGATTTGTTTAACTTGGCCTAGCTTACTTGCTCACCTATTTGTTAGAGGTTTTTTTCTAACTTGCTTTCGATCACTTGTTAACTTGTTGGAGGGATCTATTTAACTTGACTTGACTCCATTGTGCTCACTTACTTGCTAGGTATTTTGCTCATTAAGAAACTATTTCAAGATTATTTTTGTTTATTATGATCATCAGTTTTTTTTCATTGTAAACCATTAAACTTGGCTAAAGAACAAGAAATCACATTAGGCAACTTTATCATTGCAGCACAATAGAGTAAACATTATCACAATGGAAAAACAAATACAACAATTATAAGACAATAACATTACTCTATAACAACAACATTCATTGTGATAAGAAGTATGACCTTCACATAGATAAATTTGTACTATTTCATCTAGAATAAGTAATTTAAGTATCTTGAACCAAAACTTTCAAATATTCATAGATGGTGTAATAGGTTCAACGCTATGTTAGTGTTGATACAGTCAAGGATATCACATTTTTCACTTAGACATCTATGTTTGACTAGTTTTACACACGTATGTTTGCATGTCTTTATTATATACAATCTAATGAATATAATTAGGTGTTGCATATGTAATTTGTTACGTCTATTATTGCAACAAATCTAATTATTGAAGAGCTTTATGATCTGTCAATGGTTACTACTATTTCAAGTGTTCAACTTTGAGGTCACAGTAAAACATGATAACTATAACGTGGGACCTAATCACTTGCCAATAATTGAGTCCAATGAATCTAGTGGAACAATTAATGATTAACTATTAAATGCTAACTTAGTTAGGGTTGAGGATATATACTCTATTATTTTGAGGAAATTGTTCGACTTCTAACAAATGGTGCAACCCTTGCAAATTATTTTGCAACTCCGAAGAGATACTTAATAGAGCTAGAGCTTTTCAAGCCTCTAGTGCGTGGGCCATGCATTACTATTGTTATATTATTGTTGTCATTATTATTTAACTCATTACTTGTAACTATACCCTCTGTCTCCTATATCTAGATATGAGATCTTGTTTTAAGGATCATGAATAGGTTTTTTTTCCCTGGAAAAAAGGTGTAATTTTATTTCATCCGACGAGAACAAAATTACATCTTGTAGATACACAGATGTGTATTTCAAAAATAGCTAAAGAGCTCATACAAGTAAGACTTTGAAGGTCTTCACAAAAAAACAAAAAAAGAAGCATTTAAATATTGTTGCCTTGTTACATCAAATATACATGAAAATATAAAGTTCATTTGTCCACCTGTTCAAGTAAGTTTTCTGCCCTGTTCAGAGAACAATCCTCTTCCAAAAATAATAAAGTTATGATAAATAGTAAATAGCATATCATAATGTATAGGAGCCTGCAAAAAAGAGTAGAATGTCCATCATTCTATAAGAGGTGGATGGTAGTATTCAAGAATACTACCCTCTCTCTGTTCCTTTATCTTCCAATGCCCTAGGGCCATTTGTAGCCCCTCCTTCGAGGCTTTGTTTGCTTGTTGATTGTTTTCCTTGTAAACATATTTACATGAAAAAGTAGCATAAGTGTTGATAATCTCTTTAATGGAAGATAAAATGTTGTCAAGTCTTAAATTTCTGCAACGTTGAGTTCCATTTGTCCAATTGATAACATTCATAGAATCTCCAAAAACATTTAGAGTTCTGCACCTTTTCTCTGTTGCAAATTTGAGGAGAATTTTAAGGCTCAAGAGTTTTGCAAAGTTATTGCCGCCTTCCCCTAGCCCCACTGTCAATTCAAAGAAATGTGTCTCTTAGAGGAAAAGCAGTGCTCCTCCCCCACATGAATTATTTTGTGTTGCCCCATAAAAAAAACCCCAAGGGACCGTCTTAACAATTTCCACATCCAACACCTCCCTCTATCTGGCCACTTTGATATGTTGTGGAAAATCCATAAGAATACCACAAGAGAGGCCAGTTGTGACTCCAGGAGTACATACTTTATCAACAAAAATATAATTGTTTTGAGCGAGCCAAACACCCCAAATTACTAACATAGGGAGGGCTCTCACATAATCTAGAGAGTTTGCTACCCTCCAATTCTCCCAAGCTTGGAGGACAGTGTTTCCCATCCATCTACATGACAAGCTAAGAGCCTTCGAACATTCTCTCTAGACTTCTTTGATATAAGAGGATCATGAATAGTTATTTGTAACTATAAAGTGTAAAGGAGGTTATCCCCTTAAAGTGGCATTATTGTTAATTCACTTCTTATCATTATTTAGGTGTGGCATTATTGAATTAGATCTTTTTATTGCTTATTTCACTAATTGGTCCATACCATTTGGTATATGTGCAAGCGAACCTTGGTTTGACTCCTTCAAATGAGTCAACTTACCATTTTTAGATGATTGGATTTGGATGGAAATTTTGTGGTTGTCAAAGGAAATAACTAATTTCATATGGAATTTTTTTTAGAATTTGGTTTACCATATTTTTGAAGTCACATGATGTACAAGTTAGGGTTGTTGTCAAGTCCTCAAACTAGTCTTAAATACGTGGTTTCAGTCAAACAATCACATTTGAGGCTTGTGAGGTCCAATTTGCATTCCACTTATTGGATTACACAAAAGATGTACCCAAATGTTTCAAGGCCAAACTTTAAAGCTATTAAGGAAATATTGGCAAATTGATAATCCGTACAAGTTTGCTCACATGAAAGACACCAAAAATATTAGGTTTTGGTACATTGGATCTAACTTTATCTACGAAGGTTTAAATTGTAAGCGATTTGTGGGGCTTTGAAGAGGATATCTTAGGTACATCTTGTAAACAATTAAATAACAAAATATTATAATTGGCAATGCTGTAATAATTGTCAGGTTGGCTAATAGAGTTGACCCAAATTAGCATTGTACAAGGTGGGGCCACTTAAATTATCATAAATGTTGATTGGAAGATTAGTTTGTGGTGATTCAAAAGGGTTTTAAGGATGAAATAGAAGAGAATATGTAGGCATCAATTTTAATACCCTCTTCACTAAATTGACCATTAAAATGGGTGAAACAATATATCTTTGTAGTAACAACAAAAGTGGAAGACCCCGACAAGAGGAAGAACATACCAAGTTAAATTATGGGTTTCCTAAGTAATTAGAAGAACCACCAACAACAAATGCAGCTTGGAAGGATGTGGTATTAATATAGAAGCATATGTATAATAATCAAGTGTTAATGGCAATTCTTGTTTGAAGGGACGAGTCATTTTGAGGCCATGGATCTTGGGCCATTACATTGTTATTGTTATTTATTATTCTTTCTCAAAGAAAAAAAACCTATATTTTATATTTCAAGATTGAAATCAAAATATAAGCAGGAGGGAATCAGATCTTTGTTCTTCTCCATAGAAAACGAAACTGATAAAGTCCATTGTCTGATCCCATCATTGCAGTCATTTGACTCAAAACATTGCAAAAGAACTAGACCCCCAAAGGAAACATGTCTTTACATCAAGATAATAGTAAGCATGAAAACACTAATATATATAATCAAAATAAAAAGAAGAAATTCCATTAGTAGCTCATAAACTTCAGGCAATGCCTCACAATTCCTAAATTCCTAGGTGAGTAAGATCCCCTCTCTTAGACGGATGGATTCCCTGGACAACTTATATGTTATGGCATTGAATTCTCTGTATATATGCTCAAAAGAGAGAAATTGGAAACATCATCTGGCTTCCTAGATCCTACTAAGCAAAGGATCCAATGCAAGATTGGTGATGCTACAACATTGATTGCACCAATACATCAAAAGTTTTCAGTCACCAAAAATGTGCGATGCAATATTCCTTTATCTACTGAGGATTTTAAGAGCATCTAGAGAGAAAAAATATTAGCTCTATTATTGGTTCCAATACCTTCTCCTACTTAAACTTAAAGAAATACACACTAGATAAAAAGAGAATTGCTTTAATACTACAATTGTTAAGTGTCCATTGGAAAGCACCATCAAATAAGATCCATGCTTTGTTTGATTTAATAATTGGTACCTTTATTATTCTAATTTTCTTCCTCACAGGTTCCTACCATCTTTTCTTGAAGGAAGTTTGAATTCTATGAGCAACTAGAGAGGGAGTCCCAATTTTATCTTCAAAAATCATTTTGTCACGTACCAACCAAATTGCCCATATAACATAATCGGGAAAGGCTTTGGAAGGTTTTTTCAAAGTATCTACCTCTCAAGCCTCATAACAAAGAAGCAAAGTATCCCTTGTCCATTGTCCTAGACAATAAGCCATCTGCAACACATATTGCTAGACCCATTTAGTAAATGAACAACTAATAAACAAACAATCCATTGTCTTAATCTATTGTTTACAAAGAATACATCTGTTTGGATCATGGTAGTTCCTTTTTTGGCCATTATCCTAGGCCAAAAATTTATTGGAAAAAGCAAGCGAATAAATGCGTTTAATTTTGAGGGGACATGCCATCTTCTAGATCAATTTCCACCACCATTGTTGGTCCCTTTAATAATATACTATGGATAAGGATTCATAACCAAGTTTGGTAATGAGATATTTGGAAGCTTTGTTCCAAGAATTTTATCAGGAATATTGCACATTCTGCGGACAGAAGCTATTCCTCTGGTCTGAATGGTTCAGATCCTGAACAAATGAGTGAACGACAAAGGATGAAGACCTTCCCTGAATACTGTAGACACTTGGAATACTGTTTCGATCGTGAACCTGTGTACCTGCAAACATATTAAACATACAAGCACATCAAAGCTACCAGAAAATCATCTACTTATCCATGCTAGTGACTAAGGAATCTAGCAACATGTACATGTGAAATCAAAACAACAGTAATGTGGGACGGAAATCAGCTTTGCATTAAAAATGTATGGAGAAGCTTACAACTGTTGTCTTGGTCTCGACAAGCCCCTCCACGAGACAAACACTTCATCCCCATAAGCTCCAACTTGCTCTCTATGCTCTCCAATGATTTGGACTAGGTAGTCAATTCAACAGCTTAACAATACCTATTCAGTTCTCCCCTTCAATTATGGATATGAGTTTGTATTTATAAGGCTCAATGGATAGGAATAGTTGAGAGAATTGTGGGTGAGGTGGCTCCAAGATCCTACCATGGGGGATCTCGAGCTCAAACTAACCCATAATGATAGGGATAAGGGAGGACACGAGGCTCAAGTTCTAGAAGCCTCAAGAAACTTATCTTTTTCCCATTTTACCCAGGGTAACGCTTTTGTTCCCTTATGACAGAGCGGTTTAGATGAGAACCACTTTAAGACCAAAGACCATAGGCGGTGGCACCACTTCTCTATAACAGGATACAGGCGGTGCTGAGCAAGGTACTGCTCATCAGCCACAAGGTAAGCGCGGTGCTAGGTTTTTTCAAGTAGAATTGACAAACAGAGCAAGTTTCCATTCCAAGTGTTGGGATTAAGGGAAAACATGGAAGTTAAGGATCTCATCACATGATGGTGACAAGATTTAGGTATAACAAAGACCACAAAATCTCATCCTTACTATCATGTAGATAAATTCAATGTGATAAAGAAGACTAGTAGAATGTATCCATTCGTTCACCTTGAACCCTCGCAAGTGAACATCTTTCGTTGATAACCAAGTATGAAACCAATCCTGTTAGCTTCTTGCTTAGAAACATCACTTAATCTTGAGAAACCTCAGGATCATAGAAGATGTTTCAAACCTTTAGGCTGCTTATAGTTTCTTGAACAACCAATCCATGGATCATCTCCAATCCTAAGTCTATCTCTCCTCCCAATCTTCCAGGCAACCCATTTACCAAGGTCTGGAAAGGATTTGGTCAAGAACTTCCAAACAATTGAGTGTTGTTTAACCAATTTTTGTTATGTTATGATACAACCTTCAATTGAAACCTCCTTGAGATACTCCCATTTCTTGATTTTAGCCCCAAAACATTCATTAAACAAAAGTATCCAAAGGCTCTTTGCTCTTAGTTCCTGCAAAATTAAATAAATATTCTTTAGAATCAATCACCTTACCTCTTCGACCATTTGTCCATTTAACAAGGGAAATTCCTTAATTTTTCAACCTCCCACTCCAAAGGAAACTACATCATTTCTTTCTCACCTTCTCAGGAATACCTTATGGTATATGATCAACTGACAACCAATAGATTGGAATACTCTCTAGAACTTATTTTACTAGGACGAGTCTTCCACCTCGGGATAACCAACGATTACACCAACAAGAGATGCATGCTTCAAATTTTTTTAACGATCCATAAACAATTTGTGTACTTATAATCATTAAGTTTCAAATGCAAAACCAAGTATTCCAAACCATTATCTAAAGGGCCAATGGATAGAGGATACAATTGTAAAAATTGTGCTTCATCCTTCGGATTTAGTGCATTAAAGAGCATTAGAGACTTTTGGAAATTGAACTCAATTTCCAAACAATAAGTATCTAGAATTATTTTGAAGAATCTCCATTCTTTTATTCTACCCTTGCCCAAAATAAGAATGTCATCTACGAAAAGTAAATGGGAGAGATTTTTGTTGTTTGTCACTTTAATGCCTTTGAGGGTGCCATCTCTTTTGGCTTGTGTAATTAACTTGTTAATTCCCTTTGCTATTAACAAAAACAAGAAGGGTGAGAGAGGGCATCATTTCCTAAGTCCATTGGAAGCCTTAAAAACCGTGAAGGATATCCATTGATTAACACATCGAAACATGTAGAAGTAATGCATCCCATGTTCCAATTTGCAACACTCGAATCATACCAATTTGAATAACTACAATCTAAGGAACAACCAATTTACCCACTCATAAGCCTTTGAAAGGCTAATCTTCAATATTATCATTGAGAGTTCGTGTTAATTGATAGAATGCATACCTTCTTGAGTAGGTCCCATTGCATCGCGATTCTACCTATTATGAAGAAACCCAAACTCTTCCTCTGAGATTACATTTGATAACAACCTCTTAATATTCTTAGCAATAATCTTTGCAAAAATTTGTGTATAAGAGATTACACAAAGAAATGGTACGAAAGTATTCAAATGACTTTGGGTCACTCTTCTTTAGAATGGGGGAAAAAAGGTTTTCTTGATAGACCCCAACACTTTGCTAACCAAACAAGATTCTTTAACAACTTTTAACAAATCATCCTTTAGTAGAATTTCATAAAGACTTATGTTAAACTCTGTAGTTCAACCATCAGGCCCCAAACTCTTTGCTTTATTTAAAATAGTGTAAAACCTCCTTCAGTTCCTCTTTGGACACATCGGCTTCCATATTTTCATTCAATCCTTGATCTACAATTCTTGGAAACAACCTGATCACTTTTAATTGTTCCACTATATGAGACTTAGTATATTCCTTAAAAATGGAATGAAAATTATTCTCTTTATGATAGGTGAAATGCCTTCAAACGTAATTTTTTTACTTCCATCAAGTCGTCTAATCTCCCAAATAGTATTCACTTGTTTCCTATAGTTATCAAAATCATGGAAAACTTGGTGTTACTATCTCCTTCTACAATCCAAATGGCTCATCTTTTCAACTTCCACTCATTCTCTTCCAAGTCTAGTAACTAATTGTTGTCGTTATTGTTCAACTCATTATTTGTAATTATACCCTTTGTCTCCTATATATATTAAGGAGATACAATTTAGGGATCATGAATAGCTATTTGTAAATATAATCTACGAAGGAGTTGCCCCTTCAAAGTGGTATTTTCATTCATTTACTTTTTGTCATTCTTTAGGTGCGACATTAGTGAATTGGGACAAGAAGAAGTGGAAGTTACATTAGATGGATGTAAAGACATCCTTCTTGAATGGAGTGATAGAAGAATAAGTATACATTGAACAACCATGAGGTTTTGATACAAATGATTAGAAAAATCATGTATGCGGACTAAAGAAGACATTGTATGAGTTGAAGCAAGCACCCAGATCATGGTGTGGAAAAATTGATGGCTTTCTGATGAGTTTGGGGTTTACCAAGAGTAAAGAAGATTCCAACCTCTACTATAAGGTTGAGGACGATGGTATTACTATATTACTTCTATATGTGGATGATATATTTTTGACAAGTGAATACAAGCCCATAAACGAATGTATTGAAGAAGCTCACTCTAGAGTTTGAGATGAAAGACCTTGGAAAGATGCACTATTTTCTAGGTCTTGAAGTATGGTAGTATCCAGACAATATTTTCCTAAACGAAGAAAAATATGCGGTTGAGATCCTAAAGATATTTGGGATGATGGATTGTAAGTCTATGACTACTCCGATGACAACAAACTCGAAGCTGTTGAATGAAGATTCTTTAGAGATAGTGGATGTTACCTTATACAGACATATTATTGGTTCATTAATGTACTTGAGTAATACGAGGCCAGATATATGTTTTGTTGTAAACATCCTAAGTCAGTATATGGTGGAACCCATACATGTTCACCTAATGTCAACAAAACATGTGATGAGGTAATTGAAGGGTACATTGGATTATGGTCTCAGATATGCATCAGATGGTGAGACCAGATTACATGGATTTGCAGACTTTGATTGGGAAGGAAGTGCTGAAGACATAAAGATCACTTTAGGATGTTGTTTTAGTTTAGGATCAAGCATGATCTCATGGTTCAGTAGAAAGCAGTACAATGTGCACTTAGCACAACAGAGGTTGAATACATTGCAGTATGTTCAACCTGTAGCGAAGCAGTATGGATTCACAAGATGTTGGTAGGATTATTTTATGTATAGATATATGTGACTGATATCCATTGCGATAATCAGATTTGTATTAAGATGACAGAAAACCCAGTGTTTCATGATAAGTCGAAACGTATCGAAATTATATATCATTACATACAGGATATGGTGCAGAAGGGAGTTGTAAAGCTCAAGTATGTTCCTACAGAGGAACAAGTGGCATATGTGTTGACTAAGCCTTTGTCTTGTGTGAAGTTTAAATACTTTCGAGACAAGCTTGGTGCAGTCCGAAAGGACCTCCCTCGAAAGAGGGAGCGAGGAATATGTAGTAGGTTTTCTATTGCAGTGGTGTGGTAGCTCAACCTATGGTAGGGTATGTATGGCCAGGCTTACTAGCTTGGAAAGTTTAGTAAGCTAGAATAAGACATGTTGATCCTAAGAGGATTATTATGTCTAGCTAGGCTTGTTGGCCCGAAAGGGTTAGTAATCCAGACAAGGCTTGTTTGGTCCCTAGGGAGATCCATTTGTTTGACTAGGCTTGTTGGCCTGAAAGGGTTAGTATTTTAGAGATACGCTCGAGTAGATCTACTAGAGAACCCACCATGATGTTGCTTCATATGTCATAGGGAAAGACGATGAGATGCCATCACTCTGTGCTAATGCCATCATTCCCATGTTGATGAAGACGATGAGATGCCAACACTCTGTGATGATACCAACATTCCCATGCTGATGAAGGCGATGAGATGCCGACACTCTGTGTTGATACCAACATTCCGATGCTCATGAAGGCGATGAGATTCCAACACTATGTGCTGATACCGACATTTTCTATGTTGATGATGTTGAGATTGGTTCAAAATTTCTATGTTGATGATGATGATGTTTGTTTCAACATCTCTATGTCGATAACGCAGATGATGATCTAACATTTATTTGCTGATGATGTTGAGTTTGGTTCAACATTTCTATGCTGCTGATGATGATGATGTTTGTTTCAACATCTCTATGCTGATAATGTATATGATGATCTAGCATTTATTTGTTGATGATGTTGATTTAGCACTAACACGCTAATGATTTTTTTGTTGTTTCAGTATTTACATACTAATATTATGGATGATGATCCAATATTCACATACTGATGTTGCAGATGTGTTTCAGTATTTACATACTGATATTGCAGATGATGTTCCAGTATTTACATATTGATATTGTAGATGATGATCTAGTATTCACATACTAATATTGCGGATGAAGATCCAGTATTCACATATTGATGTTGTTGTTGATGATGTCACAATATCTATATACTGATGATGCTCCAGATGATGATGATGTCCCAGTACTCACATATTGATTATGATGATGATGTCCCAATATTCACATACTGATGATGCTAACGATGATACAGTTCTAGATTGATGATGAATATGGATGATGTTGTTCCAAAACTTCATATGACATATAAAAACTCACCAGCCAATTGTACAAGTTGTGGTTGTGGTTGCTGATGATGACGAATACCTTCCTAGTTAAGAGGGAGTGTTAAAATATTGTAACTTCGGAAGATATTCTATTTGTATTATTGTTATTCCTCCTTCAGGAGGTATCACTATTGTAATTGGTCATGTAAGAGTCATTGAAAGAATCAATGTAAACCTCCGGATGTAAGTCGGGTCAATAGCACCCATGAGTCATTGTAATAATTATTATTTCGGTACATGACAAGTCAACCTTATCAGTTAGACAAGTCAGCCCAGTTAGGATTTAGGTCAATTCAAGAGTCAAATATAAATAGTGAGGTGCCTCCTTCATTTGTACTCACTTCACTCAAGCAAGTTCACTAGAGAAAGATGAAGTGCTCCAGAGAGAGAGAGGAGAAGTTATCTTGGGGTTTTACACTGTCTTGGGTGAGTTCTATATTGAGGAAGTTTGTGGGGTTTTCTCCATTGTGGTTTCCCCAAGGAAAATATTTGTGTTCTTTGTGTTTCCTTGCTTGTTGTTCTTTCGGTGATCCTACTATTGTAAATTGTTTTAGAATATCATCTAAGAAATTATGAAAATTTAAAAACAATATCCCATATCATCCATGAGATAATGATACAATTGAGGTTTTCAATAATATATTGAAAATATGGTTGGTAATGCATTTTCAACAAACATAAATAATTTGGGTGAGAAGAATCCCATAGTTTTGTGGGATTATCATACCTCCACCAAACACCTAAATAAAAAACTCCTTTCCAATAAGTATAAAGGCGGATGTAGTAATCCCAATAGAATTCATGGTCTCCACTATGATTATTGTTTGTGTCACTCACTTGTGGAATGCTTGATTGAGGCAATGGAACTTGAGTAGGATATGTTTCAAGCATATTTTTATCAAATACTAGAAAAAGATAGACAAATGCATAACACGATATGCATATCAAGACTAAGACCTTCGTAACTTGAGATATGGTTTTACTCTAAGAAAAAAATATGTTCAATATCTAGGAAAACTTTAGATGTAGTAGTTGGGTCCATTGTTGGTTGCAAATATCAAATACTTTATTCATTTATTTCAACTTGATGTTATACTTTTTATTTTATTTTATGTTAAGATGTATGTAAATCTCTTGTCTTTCTTCCATTGTTGAAGAATTCTAATGTTGAAAGTGTTTTTCTTGTAGATTTATCACCATATATTTTAGTTCTTATGTTGTGAGCGAAAATTCTTGCATATTGGTTAGTCAAAGATTCATATATATTTACACAAACTTCACAAAAAAATCAAAATCAAATTTTATTACTAATATTTGCTAGGGTTGCAAGTTGTTATGTTGAAAGCATAGTATTATTTTGCATGCCATTTGGAGAGGTATTGTCATGTCTCTTCCCATCAATCCGACCAAGGAGGGAACATGAGCAATGTGTGGGGTGCCAATTTGTACCCCCACGACAATATTATGAAATTCCTAACAACTAAATGCATGTGCAATTTCATATTAAGCATACACAATGGAATTAAACCTTATTAATGCACACACACAACATGCAATTACCAACATGTTCATCACATGCATAACAATAAACCATGCACAACAATAAAATAATTTTCATGCTATTTGTAGGAATCTAATTGAAAAATTCATGTTGAGTTTGTTCATTCAGTTTAACACAATTCACAGTAATTCATAACACATAAAATAAGCATAATTAGAGGCAGTAGAAACAATTATCTCTTCATTGTAATTGACTGTGAAACTGGCTACAGAAGAGCAACATTCCACCCAACTATAGGTATTTTTTCATCCTATATTCTTTCAACTGAGAGACCACCCCCGATCTGGGTTGCGTATCCACTAAGGAGGAACTACTCAGGCTCACTCACAACCATAGGTATAAGCACTCATGCCAAGCTAACACACAACTGGGTTTGTCAAGTAGTGATGCAAGGAAGGATATTGCTAAGCCAATGAGCTCAACCACAGAGCTACAAGCATCTTAATTTGAATTCAAACAACCTTGTCACCCACATTACCTACCACACCCAATACAAGGAAGGTCCACTTTGTTGATGTATTTTTAACTTCGAAATGTATTCACTTGTATATATGATGTATTGTACCCTGATGTTTATTCCGGGAAGTATATGTAATGTAATTGAGTCATGTCATGCCCCGATGTTTCGATCGGGAGATTCAATAATGTAAAAAGTCATGTAAAGTCATAGTGTATAACCCTCCTTATTGATCAAGGGTTAAAGTCCCCGCAGTTGTGGGGCCCTAGGGTTATTAGACTCTCCTAGAGAAGTCGACCCTAGTGAGTTATTGTCAAGTCGAGAATTAGTGTAAATAGAGAGGGAGCCTCTCTATTTAACAAACATTCATACACATTCACTCACACTCAGCTGTAGCACATAACTGAGAGAGAATAAGCCGGGATAAGAGAGAGAGAGACTACTGCTGTTGGGAGATCATCTTACTATCTTTGGGTTTTTTTTTGGTGCTGATTCTATCTCTGAGGAAGTTGCGAGGTTTTCTCCTTTATGGTTTCTCTGAGGAAAATCTTTGTGTTCATTGTCTCTTGTGATTGATTACTGTGCTTGTTATTCTCTCAGATAATATCCTAAGATCATACAGCTTAAATGTTAAAAATCTAACATGGTATCAGAGCTAACCCAAGAAGAAGACACAATGGAGTTGCTGAAGCTAGGGCTTCCTACTTTTTAGATCTCTCTCCACATATTTTCAGCAAAATTAGGCTGGGCTGACTCTCCTCTCTAGGGCGCATCTTTCTGTCGAAGGGGAATCTTATTATGAGCATTTTCAGTTTTTGACTCGACACTACTGCGGTAAATTAGGGATTTCCACAGAAGTGGAATTTTTGAGTGAGCCAAGTCTTGGATTGATATCCTCCCCAAAATCTAAGTTTAGAGATCAAGATCAAAGTTTTTGGTTGGTTAGAAATCCAGGAAAGTCAAACCCTAATCTGCTCCTGAACCAAAAAACCAGCTTTGCAGAAATTCAACTCCAGATCCAGTTTCGACATCTTAACCTGGTAAGATCTAAATCTTTTGCATTTACATTTGAGGTTCTCTATTAAAGATGTCTCATCATACCAAGCTTGATGAAAATCTTGAGGGAGCTGATAACTTCCAAGCTTGGAAGTATAGGATCTCCCTGGTCCTAGAAGAAAATGAGTTGGACTCTTACATGAATGAAGAGGTTCCAGTTCCAGAGGGAGATGAGTCATGTCATGCCCTGATGTTCCAATCGAGAGATTCAATAATGTAAACAAGTCATGTAAATTCATAGTGTATAACCCTCCTTATTGATCAAGGGTTAAAGTCCCCGCAGTTGTGGGGCCCTAGGGTTATTAGAATCTCCTAGAGAAGTCGGCCCTAGTGAGTTATTGTCATGTCAGGAATTAGTATAAATAGAGAGGGAGCTTCTCTATTTAACAAAAATTCATACACATTCACTCACACTCAGTTGTAGCGCATAACTGAGAGAGAGAGAGAAGAAGCTGGGACAAGAGAGAGAGAGACTACTACTGTCGGGAGACCATATTACTGTCTTTGGGTTTTAATTTTGGTGCTGATTTTACCTATGATGAAGTTGCGGGGTTTTGTCCTTTATGGTTTCCTTGAGAAAAATATTTGTGTTCATTGTCTCTTATGATTGATTGCTGTGCTTGTTATTCTCTCAGATAAGATCCTAAGATCATATAGCTTAAATGTTAAAAATCTAACACACTTCTCTGCTACACAGACACTCATGTGCCCCTCCCCTCTAGTGCTATTCAAGGTGGGAATGGAAAGGTCCAATATGTTAAATCCTCGAATATTCTTTCCTTCACTAGGTTTATCAAGCAACTCCAACCTTTGACCTCACTCCCGCTCAATCCACTCTTGGATTTTTCCAATTTCTAGGAACGTGACTGTCAATCATGGAAATCCACTTTTGGGATTGCAAATATGAGTTTTCCCATGGATTTTTGGACTTCTAGAACTCTCAATTTCACCCTCAAGTTAATATATATGGATCCCCCATTGGATTTCACTCACGTAAATTTTTGGGCATTTTTGGCACTTCAAAACATGGTTTTTTTCTAAGTTGCAATTTCTACAAATTTCACTGTTACGAATGCATAACAAGCTGGAAAAATCATCTCTGGATGTTCAACAATGGAATGGGGAGGACGCATTACTATTTTCCATGAGGAAAATGTCTTATGGGTCAAGTAAACTGATCCCATATTTAACCATAAAAAATTCTGGGTTTCCCATGCTCCATTAATTTCATGAGTTAATTTCTCGGCTACCATCTTAAAACAAAAATAAATGTCAGCAAGGAAGTCAAGATGGGTTCTCAAGATGACATTTGGAAACACATGGTTCAATCCCACAACACCCTCATCTCTCCTTAGTGGATACACATGGCCCCCTCATTTTAGATGCTTCCATAGCCATCCCTTGGGATTTTTTTATTTGTATTAAAATATTTACATGCATATACAATTTTCCATGGCTTACTTGCACATGGCTAACAAAATATAAATACATGCCTTTTAAAAATATGAGCATCCACTACGAAGGGCTTGGCCTTGAGCTCCATGCTAGGAATCATACATCACATATGCACAACATTTACATACAAAGCCAATACATTCTTATAGAAATATTGACAAAAAAACCAGACTCTTGCCAAACACTTAGTTAAACCCAAATTTCATACTTTACTGTCATTAAGTAAA
Organism: Pseudotsuga menziesii; assembly: GCA_001517045.1. Lineage (NCBI taxonomy): Eukaryota > Viridiplantae > Streptophyta > Pinopsida > Pinales > Pinaceae > Pseudotsuga > Pseudotsuga menziesii. The sequence continues at coordinate 444,999 of LPNX011126965.1, read as the reverse complement.
AAATACTTCGCATGCATAAAACCCAACAACTTTGAAGCTGAAACATTGAAAAACTAAGTTTGTAGCAGCGGAAATACACATAAAAACAACATACTGATAAACCCATAAAACAGTGGATTTTTGATCAATGTGACCCTGGAAAAACCCCACCCCGGGGAAAACCAGTCCAAGAGAATTTTACTGCAGCATTTATCAGGCAGAAAAATTATTTACAGCAACATTTATTTCAGCATTAATGACTGTACCATATTTCTCGAATTCTGTGCCCACCTCAATTTCTGTTCCCACCTCGATTTCCATGCCACCAGCAGAATGTATGGACTGTACGAATTTTTGTGCTTGATTTTTTTCACTTCTTGAAAATCGTGCCCATAAAATTTTCCTAAAAAAATGTGCCTCTATTGTACCATACGGAACAGTACAACTCAGCAGAAACTAAATGCCTTGAAAACTTCCCAGCTCCTTGGGATTCGTGCCCTCTTGAGAATTTTTTTTCTCCTTTTGATTCGTGCCCACTTGAGAAAAAATGCATCTCCCTCTCTCTTTGCAAATAACTCAGCCAAATCCTCACTCTTGGAAATGCTTTCCTTCAACTTGTCTTGCACACTACCCTAGGCTCTTTCTTATAACTTGAGAGCTACTTTTCACCTTCACAATCCCTAAATCCAAAGGCCAAGATTAAATCTTGCCTTTTCAAGATCAAGGGTTGAGAAACTTCCCCCCCAAAAGTGGTTACATTTAATTTTAATAAAGTCACATTTACTTTATGAACTAAGTGCACTTTATCATAAAGTCACTTTATAAAATTAAAACAAGGGAATACTTTATAAAAAGTCACATTTACATAAAAGCCACTTTAAACTTTATAAAACAACATTACAAAGTAAAGTAGCCTAGCTAGTGCATGGTCACTTCCGCATAGAAGACAAAAACATGCGAAGTGCCGCCAAAGCTAAATCTATAACAATTCTAAGGGTTAAAATGGGGGTATTACATTCCCCTCCCCCTTAGAACAACACCGTCCTTGGTGTTCTCAAAACTAGAACAAAAATGGGTATGCCTCTTTCATGGCATCCTCTAAATCCCATGTAGTATCATTGGGACCAAGGTTCTTCCATTGCACCTTTACTTTTCCAATGGTTCGGTTCCATAGCAATGTCACCTTCTTGTCGATGATCCATATAGATGACACTTGGAACTCTCCCTTAGATTCCAGTAGAATCACATTCCAATCAATTATGTGATTAGGATCATCTACATACTTCTTAAGCAAGGAAATATGGAAAACATTTTGATTTCTCATGTTAGCAGAAAATGCAATCCTATATGCAACTGGTCCTATCCTATCAAAGACTTCAAATGTCCCACAATATCTTCGTGCCAGCGTGGCAAAACTTCCCAACTTTAGGGATTTTTTCCTTGGATTTACGTTTGAATAAACATGATCCCCAATTTTAAATTCCTCGTGCACTCTTTTCAAATCAACATAACTCTTATGCCTATCTTGGGATGCCTTTAAATTTTTCTTGATCTTAACAATTTCTTGTTCCATTTCCTTGAGCATTTATGGCCTAAGCACTACCATGTTCACTCGACTGTCCCAATTCACTGGAGTTATGCATCCTTTACCATACAATGCTTCAAATGGACTCATTCTTAATGATTCTTAATTTCCATTATTGCATGTGAATTCTACCAAGTGTAGGTAATCCTCCCACTCAAATGGTTTTTCCATCACATACATTCTCAACACATCTTCAAGAACTTGATTCACCCTCTCAGTTTGGCCATCTATTTGAGGATGCTACACTGTTCGAAATTCAATTGTTTTCCCAACTCCTGAAATAACCATTTCCAAAATTTAGATGTGGACTTTGTACCTCTATCTAAAACCATTGCCTTAGGAAATCCATGAAATCTGAATATTTCTTTCATGAAGATATTCGCTATGTCACTTTTTTTATGAGTGTACTTGACTGGAATAAAATGGGATGCTTTGGATAAGTTGTCCACCACAACCATAATTGAATCATGCTTCTCCACTGTCATTGGAAAACATGTTTTAAAGTCGATAGAAATTATTCCCCACTTCCATTTTCGGAAAGGGCAAAGGCTGCAATAGTTATGTTGGGTGTTGGTGCTCTGCCTTGACTTGTTGGCACTTTTGACACCAAGCAATGTATTTTGCTATGTCATAATTTTGAGGTAAACTTCAAAGGAAGCATTGGATTTTCACCCTCTCATCTTTGATGTAATCCACATACCTAAACAATTCCAAGAATTGTGGACATGTTCTTCCATAGACTTCTGTCCCAATTTTACTTTATTGAACTCGTTCCTCTTGTTGTCATAATAAGTGGAAGAAAGGTATTTTTCCTTGAAATACTTCTTAAATCGCTCCTAGTTGATCCTTCTTTCCTTGATTCCTTTTATTTGTATGAGGTGCTTCCACCAAATTGAAGTTCTACCATTTAGATTGTAAATGGAAATTATGGCCTTTTCATTGCTTGAGTAACCATGAATCCTAAAATACTTCATCATCCCAAGAAGCCATGCCTCTAGTTCTTGACCTGTCCTACTCTCTCCATCAAATGTAGGAGGCCTTGCCTTTCTAAATTATCCTTGTGGAATATTTTTAAAATGCCTTCTTCTTTCAAACCTTCTAGAAGTATGTGTTATCACCCAATAAATTTCTAGTATGGTTGTGGTAGGAGAATCACTGTGGTAACCATTTCAAACCAATCTTTAGACTGTATTCTAGCCTATACAGTCAAAGAGGGCTGTCTATGTCACAAAATCATTCACATATAGATATGACTTTAAGCAATGATCAGGAGGCTATATATTTGATAAAAACATGATATTTGTAATTTCAAAGATGGTAAGACAAACAAACAAGAAATACCATTGGGCAATGGAGTCACAACATGAAAATATTCAAGGAATTTACAACAATAATGAGTGTTGGTTCTCTTATGTGATCTGAGGCAATGTGGTTGATATATTAGGTCTAATTATCTTAAAGTGATGACAAAAAGAAATGAGGAAAGAGCCCAGTGAAACCAGAGGCACCTATCAATGGATGAATCTCTTGGAACACCTTTAGCAAAAATATAACCAAGGATAATAACTGAAATAGAGAATCTATCACTAGATGAATTCTATCACAACCATTATAAACAAACAACAAATACGATTTCTGATGGAAGGAGTGTTAGTAGAAGCGATTTCCTTGCATACGGCCTAGAAATGTATTAGCAAAAAACACATACATGAAAATGGAAACACAGGAAACATAGACTGAACATGGAACAACTTAATGAATCTTAGAAAACTCAGAGAATACTTTACATTAACACTTCAAAGAAAATAATAGAGCTATAAAATACCAAGCACCAAGGATTCTTAATGAAAGTTCCAACCCTTTATTCCTCTATCAAGGTTCCATTTATAGTGTGATTTTACCTCGAGGTGTATCTCGAAACATGGAATCAAAATCAGTTACACAAATGGGGATCGAACCCGAATGATCATGTCGAATCCTAATAACTTTGAGGTGGAAAATTTTCCATTATTTTTATACCAATCAAGAAAGTATATGATGATGAGTTTGCTTGATCAAAACAACAAACAAGGAATCTGGGACTCAGGCTCGCCTGATTGAAAGTGATGGTTCAGAGCATCTTTGAGCGGTCTGCAACAGTTTCATTCATCCTTGCATCTTCAACCAGGGAAACAATCTCCAACTGTAGATCTGAGATCAAGGATGATCTAGGCCATTGAAAGCTGTGGGGCCTACTAAGTTTTGGATATCGAGAATTCTTCTTACCTCGTGCACATGTTCCTCTTTTCCGCACCGTCGATCGCAGGTGGACATTTTCCTAGCTGTTGATCTGAGGTAAATATGCGGGCTGCAAAAAATGGAAGGCAGGATCCCGACTTTTCAAAACCAAAACTTCATATTTTTGCTTTTCGATTTTTTCCTTTCCTCCTTTTTCTTTCCCCACCATTGATCAGTGCGACATTCATTCTCAGCTGTTGATTTGAGATCAAGCTGTGGGCCGTAGAAAATGAAAAGCAGGATCTCTCCTTTTTTACGACCAAAATTCTGTCTTTTCTGCTTTCCGCCCTTCCGATTCTACCATTTTGCTGCGGGATCATTTCAGACCTTTGATCCTATGTGAAAACTTTCCAGACCGTTGATCTTGTAGAACATGGAACTTCAACTTTTCTCGACCATAATTTTTATATTTCTGTTTTCTGATTTCCACCCTATTGCTCCTTTTCGAGCCATTGATCTATGCGTAAGTTCTTTGAACCATCGGATCTCGGACTGCGGAAATTGAAATTCGGGATTCCAACTCTCAAAACCAAATTTCTTTCCTTTTCTGCTTTCGCCTTTTTCTGGACCGTTGATCTATCCCGACGTCATCTTTGACCATCAGATCTCGGACTGCGAAAAGAGGAAATCGGGATTTCAACTTCATAACCAAATATCTTATCTTTTCTGCTTCCTCCCTTTGCTGGACCGTTGATCTTTTGCAGAAATGTTCTGGGTCATTGGATCTTGGACTGCGGAAAGCGGAAGTCAAGTTTACCAATGTTCACAACCAGGAATTGGCTTTTCCACTTTTCCGCTCCCGATTTTTTCTTAGCGAAAATGATTTGTGGCCTTTGATATTCCTTGCTTTGCATCCAAGCTGTCCATATAGATAAACTTTTTCTTACTTAGGAATATTTCCAAGGTTGCGCCTATGGATTTTTTGTCTGTTTTGAAATTCAGGTTTAGGAAAAAGACTCCCAAGTAACTTCAACCCTTTTATGCATACCTCTAGTTCATAGGACATGAAATTTTTTTCCCCTACCCCTCATTTTTCACTGGCTTACTCCTTTACAGGGGAACTAGTGTGGATGCATTTGTAAAAATCTTCAAATTTAGCACAGGTGCTAACAATGGCTCCAACTCGGGGATTCTATCCTCCCTGTGAGGTAGAAAATAACCATGAAGACCAAGTGCCTACTCCAATCGATCCACTACATCTACAAAAATCTCAGCTAACTGCACCACTCTGTGCTATCCCAAAATCCCGTCGCCTAAAATTTGTTCTAGTGTCTGTAACTTCAAATTTGAAAATAAAATAAAATAAATAAATGATATCCCTTCTTGTGGACCTTACTGCCTTCACCTCGGGCTTTAAGTCTGTCAGAGAGCTATCCACACATGCAATGTTAAAATAAAATGGTATATACAATGACATGGGAACTAAACTTACTTTACAAGAAATAGTGCTTGAGGAGCCTCCCATTTACAGGAGCTCTAGATACTAGGCCACCCTCCATCTCCTCCAGTATGTAGGAATTCTTTCCTCTAAAATATCAAACCTTGTAAGGTCCCTTCCACAGGTGATCAAAGTTACCATGCTTCCCTTTCTCTTCATGCGGCGCATCCCATAGCAAAACTACATCCCCCATTTGGAAATCATCAGGATTTGTCCTCCTATCAAAGATCTCTTTCATTTTCTCCTGAAATTTTTGACTTATATCAAATAGTTGCTCCCTTTGTTGTTGTATTTCAATCAACTGATACATCCTCCTATGAGTTGGATGGGTTTCAGTTTCCTCTTCCTGCAACAATTTCATCATTGGAAAGATCAGGGAATTAGGAAAAATTACCTCAGAACCATAAACCAGCTGGAAAGGTGAGGTGCCAATGGAATTCTTTACATTGATTCTGTTAGCCCACAAAGCATGAGTCAATTTTGTGTGCCAGGCCTTCTTATTGTCTTGCAACAGCTTTTTGATGATTCTCATGAGGCTCTTGTTTCCATTTCCATGTGGATAGTAGGCTGTGGAGTGCCCCAACTATATGTGATATTTGGAACAAAACTCAACCATATTCTTTGAATTGAATGCAGGAGAATTATCAGTGATTATCTTCCTGGGAACCCCAAATATCAACAAGATATGCTCCTCCAGAAACTACATAATCAGTGTCTCAATGGCTTGTCTTCTGGCAGTGAGGATCCATTTAGTGAAATAGTCATTGGCAGTGAGGATCCACCTGTGTTGTCCCGAGGAATACGGGTTTATTTCTCCAATAAAATCCAACCCCCATTGCTGGAAAGGGGCCTTAATATGCATGGGCTTCAGAGGCAATGGCATAAGCTTCCTCCTCCCTTCAAAGATATGGCATTTATAACATGCATCAACCTCCTTGTGAGTATCAAAAAATATAGTGGGCCAATAAAACCACGCCCTCATGATCTTGTTCATAGTGGCCTTCCAATAATGATGACCTACACATTCTCCTGCATGAAATTATTGAATGATCTTCTTGGCCTCCTGCTCATTTACACAGTTCAACAACACCTATCCTAGTTCTTTCCAATACAATTTTCTATCTAAGATGCAAAACCTTGATTCTTTCTGCTAGAGAAATTTGGCCCTTATTCTGTCCATACCCCATGGAGCTTGTAGATGTTGTAACACAAAGATGATATCATTATACCATGGGGATGGCAAGAAATTCTCATCTACTTAGGGATTTGACTGTCCCTTAGGATTTTTCTCTTTTGCTTATAATTCAACAATCATGTGTAGATTGAGAGGATCACAGTTATATTGTGCCATGATCTTGTCTATTTCCTGACCTTTAGTAAGTTTTTTGGGTTGATCTCCAAGTCATATTCAAGAAGGACTGCTATCCATTTTCCCCTTCTACCCTCAGGATCTAGTTGGGTTAGGATATCCGTCACAACACTAGTGGGAACATGGGCAATAACATGAGAATGCAGGATGTATACCCGATACTCTTTTAAGGCCTGCACCTGACCATAAGCCTTCTTATCCAGGATGTTTTACTTCAGAGGAAAATCTCTCAGGGTCTTGCTATAAAAACCAATGGGATGCTCATGTCCCTCATGATTCTTTTGTAGCAATACCCCTACCATTGTGTGATATGAGGAAAATGAAAATATGAGGAAATATTTAGAAAAATCAGGGCTTGCAAGTACCAATGCTTCAGAGATGGCCTTCTTGATATCCTCAAAGTACTATTTTTCTTCAGGTGTCCACTTGATCTCTTTGTCCTTCCCCAACATGTTGGTTATATATCTCACTATTTCGGCAAAGACATCAATGAAGCTTCTCATAAAATTTACCTTCCCCAGAAAGGATTGAACCTCAAATTTATTATGATGGAGCTCAGTTTTGCGAATCACCTCAACCCTCTTTGGATCTATCCTGATGCCTTCTTGAGAAATTATGTGCCCCAACGGTTTCCCTTCCTTCATGGAAAAGAACGACTTATTCGGTTTCTAGGAGATGTCAAATTTTCTGCACTTTCTAAACATTCTCAATAGGTGTACAATGTGCTCCTCATTGGACTGTGAAAGGATAGTGATGTCATACAAATAGATGACCAAGATATTATCCTTTTCATCCGTGAAATCTATGTCCATGACCCGCTGGAAGATTTCCCTTGCATTCATGAGTCCGAACGACATTTTTGCGTACATAAAAGTGCCCTAGGGCGTGGTGAAAGATGTCTTCTCTTGGTCTTCTGGTTGCACCACGATTTGATTATAGCCTGAGAAGCCATCCCAGGTGGAGATCCTTTGGGAACCCACTACCCTCTACAAGATATGGTCCATTTTAGGAAGTAGGTAATGATCCTTCAAAGAAACTCCATTCAAGTTCCTAAATTCAATGCATATCCTTATCTCCCCATTCTTCTTCCTAGTCGGGACCGGATTTTCCACCCAGCGTGATAATCTGAGGGCCACAATGATTTCGGCCTCAAATAGATTCTTTATTTCCTTTTCTACCAGGGGTAGCAGCTTGGGGTTCATTCTTCTCAACTTCTGCTTGAAAGGTATCTCATCCTTTTTTTGGGTATAGTGTGCTGGATAATTCTTGTGTCATAAATTTAAGATCACTATAGCTCCAAGCAAAGACATCTGAGTATTCCCTCATCAATGAGATGTAATTATGTTTGGCTTCAGGTGAGAGGGTTCTCGCAATTTTGATGACCTTTGGATAATATTTTGTCCCAATGTTCACATCTTCCACATCTTCACAACTTGGGACAAGCTGGGGTTCCTTGGCAACATCATTAGGATCACAAATATTTTCTGAAGGAACTAAACCCCTGGGGATAGAGTTACCTTTGAGCTGCAGGATTTCCTTGGCACAGAAATTGTTAACATATTCCTGTTGTCCATCCCTCTCCTGTAATTATGGCTCCCAAGATTCATCAGTTTCGCTATCATCAGCACATTCAATAGGAATAACACCCTCTTCTCATGAAATTCCTTTTGGAGCAGCAATCTGGCTTTGTGAGGGTTCTTGAGTGGGAGCAGCCTCCTCCGGAAGTCCATTTTCTTCCTCAATAGTCAATCCATAAAACTGCCCAGTGAGAGTGAGTAAATTCTGGATTTGCTTGTCATCTTCAAAGACTTGCCAACTTTTGATATTATTAGGGACAAAGGGCCTGTGCCTAACTTCAATCTCATATTTGCTATTGGGGTGCAAGGGGTTCTTAAAAACAACAACAGAGGTGGCCAAAGAACCATCTAGGTAGTTTTGTAATCCGAGGATCAGATTAAACTTAAATTCTTCAAAATACTCCATCATATCCTGGGCAACATTCCTGTAGCTTCTCATTCTAGGGTGTCTAAACTGATATTCACCTGTCATTTGTTTAATCACCAATTCCGAGTCTCCATGTATCATCGCCCTCCTGACTTGGAAATCCTTTAGGATCTGAATTTCCAACATCATAGCCTCATATTCAACCTCATTATTTGTACAATCGAAGGCAAGTTTGCAGGAGTAATTCAAAGCTCTCCCTCTTGGGCGTTTCATCCAAACTCCAACTCCTTACCCTTCTTTGCATGCTGCCCCATCAAAACTTACATTCCATACTTGTTCCAGCTCTTCCTAAGTAGGAACAAAGGAAACATTCTGTGAACTGAAGCTGTCTTGGTCTCCTTCTGTGAATAAAATAGCAGATCCAATCTCTATGTCCAACAAATATATGGGGTGATTGTTTTTCCTCTGAGCACTAGTCATCATGTATGCTAACTTTTTCTCCTTGAAGAGCCTTCTCTGTACTACAAAGATAGGGATGGTGGCATAGGGCATATTTATATGAAGGGAACCTTTAAGTTTGGCTACCCAAGATCTTGATAACAACATCCAAAACTTTAGAGGGATGTCAGCTACAACTACATCCATGACAAGGGTTTTGGCAGGGATTTGGGCCAAAGAGATGACTAGATATTTGATCAGTCCTAGACACTTTACTTTGCTAGAATCAAAAGAGAAAATGGATTTGTATGGTATGGTCTCTTCCAATCGCAGTTCTTGCATGATTATCCTTGACATCATATTGTGGGAGGCTCCTGAGTCATACATGGCATTGTGTAGGATGGCATTATGAATGTTTAGACTGACATAGAAGGGGGGAGTATCTTCATCAACGGACTCATCTACACGGGGTCCAAATAGGAAGGTGTGACTAGCATCTTGGAGATGCAGGGAATCTGATATGGTAGAAACTTCTCCTGGAGGCTTCAACATTGTGGCAATTTTGGAATGATATTCAGGATTTTTTAACAATTCAGTGAGAGGGACATATATTTTGATCTTTGCAATTCTAGCCTTTAGACTGAAAGAGGTCTGCCCTTGATATAATCTTGTTATAACTGATTTTAACACACTTGGTAGATCACACCTTTATGTCCTTCCATGTCCCTCTGCAGACTCTTTGGGCCCCATTTACCTATATTATACTTTTATGTTAAAAGATTATCCAAAAAAGTCACCTGTTTATACCTATACGCAACTTTTAAAGCTATACTCACGTGTATATGCAACTTTTGAGCTCAAACCCATGTACATCAGGAAGTGTGCATCAAGACAAATATTTTTGGAGTTTTCCTCATAGTAGTCCAAAGAAATTGACTCTTGGCCTTCCACACGGGAGCTTCACTTTTTTACCAATATCCTATCACGTTAGTTCATATTGTGGGTTTTAAAATTATAAAAAATCAAACCAATATATTGCAGGTATTGGGGGGCTAAGGGGTTTAAGGTGGGGGTGGGTAGGGTGGTTTATAAGGATTGAGGTATAAAAAGGGGTGGGGAGGAGGTTTTAAGTATTGGGAGAGGGTTTCAATAAAAATAGTTTGGGTCAATATCTCTTGAAATTAAGGGTATTCTTTAATATCCCACGATCGCACGTGCCATGTGAGAGGTTCACTAAGAGAAGTTCTCGTGGCCTTCCATATGCCTTGAGAACACTTGGACTCGACCCTCCATTACCTCTTTGGAGTGCTATATATTGAGCCTCTTGGATACATTGAAGGAGGAGAAAATTGAGAGCAAGGAAACTATAGTCCATTGTTGCCTCACTTGTTATGCTTGAGTATGCATCCCTTTTCCCTTTGGAGCACACAGCGATTCTCTTCCTAAGCTTGCCTTTTATTTGTGAGATTTCCATTAAGAGATGGAGGATTGAAGTGGTGGAAGTCTAGGTGGAGGAAAATGTTTCTCTGGTTCGCATAAGTGCCGACATAGTTTGTCACTATTGTATCTTTGATTTATTAATAGAAATATCCATTTCCTGTCCAATACATGTGCATAAATACGGATATTGTATCCATGGATGTATTTATTTGCTTATACATGATTGATTATATATGCTAGAGTAGCTCTAACACATCAATATATATATCATGCTTGTCTTGTTTGCTGTTGTTGAGAGCAAATTGTGAATGCAAGTGTGTTGGAAAATCTCAATGGGGATCTACTTAAACTGTCCGGAACAAGGTACAACTCATATCCCTTAGTGTTAGATGTTTTTATTGATCTTGCATATTGGAAATGATTGATTTCTGGTGTCATACTGTTTATTGTGGTACCCCCAAGAAATATGAAGTTTCTCTCTGTAACAGAATTGGAGACTCTGCTAGCGAGTTATCAGCCATGTAGCCCGAGATTGTCTCGATTCCATCCAAGCAGAGCCTTTTTTCATACCCTTTGCAGCTTCATCACCCTTTACCTGGAGGATACCTTCCCCTGAGTGTCCTTATCCTGCACATGCTTCCTTGCATTGAGCATAGGTATGTTCCACTGCTTGGAATTAGTTTGCTTTCTGACGACACTTGTCTCCTCCTAGATATGTACTATAAAGCACTTTTATTATTTTTCAAGCTTTTTAGCCTCTAAAAAAATCCAAAAAAAAAAACATAAAAATTCGGACGAGAAATGATATTATATTTGGTAGTAGTCGAGTTGAGTCTCCTTTGAACAGAGCACTGTATATCACATCCGTTGGTTGGGTTATTAGTTTGACTTTAGGAGCTGTACTCATTACTTTGAGTTTATCTCCGTCGACTGGTTATGCTTTGAGTCCCTATGGATCCTCTATCGATGCCTCTTGTGTCACAGAGATGTCCCAGTTTTCATATCGAGTCCATGCTGCCTACCTTCAGTCACCATTTACCTAATGATCTTGTTTGAAGGAAGTTGAAGCCTGAATCGACCATTCCTCAGTTATCTTGACTTTGCATGTCTTCCATTCCCGGTACAGTTATTGGTTCGTGTATATCTTGTTCAAGTTGTTCCACATTATATAGCGTTGCTGAGTACCTCATGTTGGTTTATGGGGGATGACTTAATGCCCTCCTTTCGACGGATTCCATTCGATCGAATTCAAATCATTAATTCTGGAATAAGAGTTTGGATTCCTTTGAGTGCCTTGAGACTTACAGTCATCAATGGTAGGTTCTCTCACCATCGACAGTTTTGGGAATACATCAATGTCCCCTAATCGATGGATTCTTTCAAGTGTTCGACCTCAACACATATATTAACACTTGTTAGATTTAACTCTATACCTTGATTCCCATTTTCATTATTAGTGGGTTATCTTGCGTCTATTAATGGTATACATCAATGACTGGTAATTAGATGATGGACTACTATGTTCGACCTCGACACATCTATTCACATAGTAGGACATGTACTCATAGCGGTTTTCATAGAAGACCTTCCAGCTTGGTTGCATTTCATATATGATACCTCATTGATCGTGCCAGTATTCATGGGATGTCATCTCTCGTGATTAGATTCCAGCGTATATCAGATATCTTCATCCATTATGGAGATCTTGATTCTTTGTATATTGTACGTGCGATGACCACGCATGACATTTTGTATATCATGCCTATTCATGGCCATTGTACTCTTATGTATCCAGGACTGATATATGTATTTGCTGTCACATGCATAGATTGATCATTGTATTGTACTGATGAGTGGCTAGTTCTTCCACGCGGGTCTTCATTAATCCACTTCTGGGATGGATTATATAATGTATTTCGACCATCATGTTACCCCTTTGACCTCACACATTAGGGAGAATTTGTTATAGCTGATTTTACCACACTTGGTAGATCACACATTTATGGCATTCCATGTCCCTTTGTAGACTCTTTGGACCCCATTTACCTATATTATACTTTGATTTTCCAAGATTATCCCCAAAAATCACTTGTTTATACCTATGCGCAACTTTTAAAGCTATACTCGAGTGTATACGCATCTTTTGAGCTCAAACCCGCGTACATCGGGAAGTGTGCATCAAGACAAATATTTTTGGAGTTTTCCTCATAGTAGTCCGAATAACTTGACTCTTAACCTTCCATATGCCTTGAGAATGCTCAGACTTGAACCTCCATTACCTCTTTGGAGTGCTATATATTGAGCCTCTTAGATACATTGAAGGAGGCGAAAATTGAGAGCAACGAAACTATAGTCCATTGTTGCCTCACTTGTTATGCTTGAGTATACATCCCTTTGTCCCTTTGGAGCACACAATGCTGCTCTTCCCAAGCTTTCCTTTGCTTTGTGAGATTTCCATTGAGAGATGGAGGATTGAAGTGGTGGAGGCCCAGGTGGAGGACTCGATTTCTTCGGTTCGCAGGAATACCGACAGAGTTTGTCACTATTGTATCTCTGATTTATTAAGAGAAATATCCATTTCCTGTCCAATACATATGCATAAATATGAATATTGTATCCATGGATGTATTTATTTGCTTATACATGATTGATTATATATTCTAGAGTATCTCTAACACATCAATATATATATAATGCTTGTCTTGTTTGCTGTTGTTGAGAGAAAATTGTGGATGCAAGCATGTTGGAAAAAGCTCAACAGGGATCTACTTCAACCATTTGGAAAAAAGTACGATTCATATCCCCTAGTGTTAGATGTTTTTATTGCTCTTGCATATTGGAAATGATTGATTTTTGGTGCCATACTATCTATTGTGGTACCCCCAAGACATTGGAAGTTTCTCTCCGTAACAGAATTGGCGAATATGGTGGGGAGTTATAAGCCATGTAGCCCGAACTTGTCTCGATTCTAGCCAAGTAGAGCCTTTTTTCATATCCTTTGTAGCTTGATCACCCTTTACCGGAAGGAGACCTTCCCTCGAGTGTCCTTATCATGCACATGGTTCCTTGCATTTAGCATATGTATGTTCCACTACTTGGAAATAATTTTCTTTCCTGTGACACTCGTCTCCTCCTAGCTATGTACTATAAAGCACTTTTATTCCTTTTTAATATTTTTAAGCTTTGAAAAATTCCAAAAAATGAAGAAGAAAAGATACAAATCTGGACGAGAAATGATATTATCTTTGGCAGCAGTCGAGTTGTGTCACCTTCGAACAGAGAACTGTATATCACATCCATTGGTTGGGTTATTAGCTTGAATTTAGGATATGTACTCATTACTCAGAGTTTATCTCCACCGATTGGTTATGCTTCTAGTCCCTATGGAGCCTCTGTTATGCTTCCAGTCCCTTTGGATCCTCTGTCGATACCTCGTTTTGGTTGATGGGGGATGCCTTAATGCCCTCCTTCCAGTGGATTCCATTCCATCGACTTCAGATCATTTATTTTGGAATAGGAGTCTAGAGTCCTTTGAGTGCCTTGAGACTTACAATCATTAGTGGTAGGTTCTCTCTCCATTGACAGTTTTGGGAATACATCAATTTCCCCTGCTCGATGGATTCTTTCAAGTGTTTGACCTCAACACATCTATTCACACTTGTTAGATTGCACTCTGTACCTTGATTCCCATTTTCATTATTAGTGGGTTATCTCACATATGTTAATGGTATAAATCAATGACTGGTAATCAGAGGATGGACTACTATGTTCGACCTCGACACATCTATTCACATAGTAGGACATGTACTCGTAGTGGTTTGCATAGAAGACCTTCCAGCTTGGTTGCATTCCATATATGCTACCTCCTTGATCGTGCCAGTATTCATGAGATGTCAGCCCTGGTGATTAGATTCCAGTGTATATCATATATCTTCATCCATTATGGAGATCTTGATTCATTGTATATTGTATGTGGCGATGACCACACATGATTCATTGTATTTTGTACTCTTATGTATTCGGGACTGCTATATGTATTTGTTGTCACATGCAGAGATTAATCATTGTATTGTACTGATGAGTGGCTGGTTCTTCCACGTGGGTCTTCATTAATCCACTTTTGGGATGGATTATATAATGTTTTTCGGCCATCATGTTACCCCTCTGACCTCATACATTAGGGGGCATTTGTTATAGCTTATTTTACCACACTTGGTAGATCACACATTTATGGCCTTCCATGTCCCTCTACAGACTCTCTGGACCCCATTTACCTATATTATACTTTGATGTTCCAAGATTATCCCCTAAAATCACCTATTTATACTTATACAAAGCTTTTAAAGCTATACTCGCATGTATATGCAGCTTTTGATCTCAAACTCATGTACATCGGGAAGTGTGCATCAAGACAAATATTTTTGGAGTTTTCCTCATAGTAGTTCGAATAACACGACTCTTAGCCTTCCATATTCCTTGAGAATGCTCGTACTCGACCCTTCATTACCTCTTTGGAGTGCTATATATTGAGCCTCTTTGATACATTGAAGGAGGATAAAATTGAGAACAAGGAAACTATAGTCCATTGTTGCTTCGCTTGTTATGCTTGGGTCTGCATCCCTTTGTCCCTTTGGGGTACATAGTGCTACTCTTCCCAAGCTTTCCTTTTCTTTGTGAGCTTGCCATTGAGAGATAGAGGATTGAAGTGGTGGAGGCCCAGGTGGAGGACTCGGTTTCTCCGGTTCGCAGAAGTGCCGATAGAGTTTGTCACTATTGTATCTCTAATTTATTAATAGAAATATCCATTTCCTTTCCAACACATGTGCATAAATACGAATACCATATCCATGGATGTATTTATTTGCTTATACATGATTGATTATATATGCTAGAGTAGCTTTAACACATCAATATATATATCATGCTTGTGTTGTTTGTTGTTGTTGAGAGCAAATTGTGAATGCAAGCATGTTGGAAAATCTCAACGAGGATCTACTTCAACTGTTTGGAACAAGGTACGATTCATATCCCTTAGTGTTATATCTTTTTATTGCCCTTGCATATTGGAAAGGATTGATTTCTGGTGTCATACTATCTTTTGTGGTACCCCCAAGCCATAGGAAGTTTCTCTCTGTAATAGATCTCCTTTGATTATACTCCTTCCTTTCTTTTCCTTTGGGTTCTGTTACATTTTTGGAGGTATCCTTAGGGGGTGTATCATTTTTGGGCCCACTTGCAGAGGCTTTGTTCCCTGCCTCTTTAATTTTTACTATAGGAACATCTCTGTTCCTCATGCCAATCTGTCTCTGCACCTCCATGACAACAAGTTGATATCCTTTCTTGAAGTCCTTTGTCTCCTCGAAGGGCATTTCTCCGCTTTCCAAACAAGCATTGTCATGTTCTTCTTTGGTAAAAAAGGTGGATGGCGAGTCAGTGTACAGATGATGGATTTCATCTTCAACTTGATTTTCACCATCCCGCTCCACATAATTTTCCTGAAATGGAGGTCTGACAGGTGGATCATGAGGGTTTCACTGGTCTCTCTGTCTATTTTGGAGAATTTGCGGCCTTCTATCATTCTGGTTTATGTTCTATTGCTCTTGATTTTCTCTGAGAGGTGGCCTACCATCCACAAAGAGTCTCTCCATCATCCTTTCCATGGATCTCAACACTGTGTCTATTATAGCCTCTTGTGAGATAGAGGTAGAGGGTTGTTCAAGTTATTTATCTTTTCTTCTCTCTCCTCTTTCTCCTTCATCTATTCTCCATTCTCCCTCCTCTCTTCTCCATTATCCCTCATCCCTTTTCTTCTTTCTTGCAACAGTTAGGTTTACATATACTTCTATGGCGTCTTTCATCATATCTGCTAAGGAGGATGATCTCATTTCACTTATCCACAATGTAAACTCACTATCGAGGGCTTCAACACATTGGAGTTGGGAAGAACCAATGGGAGGTTTGAACTGGGTAGGGATGACATTGTATACCTTCATAAACCTTCCAGAAAACTCTTGGACAAATTCACTCTCCTTTCTCCTTATGGAATGGTATTAGGACAGATACAACTTAGGGTTCTTCTTGTTTTCCCATTTTTCCTTGAAGGCATCTTCAAAGGATCGATAGTTTAGGATGGAGTGGTCTGAAAGGTTTGTGAACCATCTTCTAGCCTCTCCAACAAGACATTGGGAAAAAAATTTGACTTTCACGTCATCATAGTCCACCTCCTCCAAGTTTGTCCAATCTAAAAACCACTCCAAGTGTTCCTCAGCTAAATATCCCCTCTCCCCATTAAACTGTTTGATTCTTTGGCCATATCCCCGGGGAAGGTCGTGAAGGGCAGTAAGGAATTGTAAAGGGGAAAACCTAGCCATCCTTGGCGTTACAATGGGGTTTCCAAGATGGATAGAAGGAGGTACGACAGACATAATCAATGTGCTGTGAGGAGCTTGAGAGCTATTAGGGGTTGTAGAACTCGATGGTTCAGGTTGTTTGAGCTCGAAAGTGCAGTTTAATGCAGTTATTTCAGTGGAAAATATGGGGCACTCTGGGTCAGGTAAGTGTTGGAGATCCCTTCCTAGAGGCTTCGAGGTCTGGGGTAACCAGGAAATGTGGGCGAATTTAAATGCATAGGTGTTAGAAATCAATTTAGATGGGCTGGACTCAGATTTAGTCTTGGGGAAAGCTATCCCAAACTCTTCATCACAATTCTAAGATATATCATTAACAGAAACAACACCTTCAATAGGTAAGGAAAGAGTTCTGACTAACCTTTGTAGCTTATTGGCCCTTCGAATCAGTCTCTCTAATAAAAAATATCTTGAAAATATTCAACATCAGGATCGCTCCTCGTGTTGGTTCTTCTGGTCACCAGTATTTCCCAGTGGAGTCACCTTCCAAAATTTTTAAATGGAGTCGCCAGAGCATGTACAACCAATATGTGTCTAAGACTGGCTGCTCAACCAGGTTGTAGAACTAGAACAATGTTGTTCTCCCAGGAGATAATAGTGATTATCCCTGGCAACACTGCCAAGATGTTATCACCCAATAAATTTCCTATGGTTGTGGTAGGAGAATCAATGGGGTAACCATTTCAAACCAATATTTAGACTGTATTCTAGCCTATATAGTCAGACAGGGCTCTCTTTATGTCACAGAATCATTCACATATAAATATGGCTTTAAGCAAATGATTAGAAGGATATATATCTGATAAGAACATGATATTTGTAATTTCAAAGATGGTAAGACATACAAACAAGAAATACCATTGGGCAAAGGAGTGACAACCTGAAAATATTCAAGGGGTTTACAACAATACTGAATGTTGGTTCTCTTATGTGATTTGAGGCAAAGTGGTTTATATATTTGGTCTAATTATCTTAAAGTGATGACAAAAAAAAAAAGAGGAAAGAGCCTAGTGAAACCAGAGGCACCTATCAATGGATGAATATATTGGAACACCTTTAACAAAAATATAACCAAGGATAAAAACTGAAACATAACATCTATCAGTAGATGAATTCTATCATAGCCATTATAAACACACAACAAATACGATTTATGATGGAAGGAGCGTTAGTAGAAAATAATTCCTTGCATACAACCTAGAAATGTATCAATAGAAAAAATATACATGAAAATGGAAACAAAGGAAGCACAGACTGAACATGGGACAACTTGATGAATCTCAAAAAACTCAGAGAATACTTTTCATTAACACTTCCAAGAAAACAAATGAGTTATAAAATACCAAGAAACGCGGCTTCTGAATTAAAGTTACAACCCTTTCTTCCTCTATTGAGGTTCCATTTATAGTGTGATTCCCCCTCGAGGTGTTTCTCGAAACAGGGCATCAAAATCAATTACACAAATGGGGATCAAACTCGGATGATCATGCCGAATCCTAAGAACTTTGAGATGGCATTTTTGCCATGATTTTTATACCAATCAGGAAAGTATATGATGATGAGCGTGCTTTATCAAAACAACAAACAAGGCATCTAGGAATCAGGCTCGACTGATTGAAAATGATGGTTCAAAGCATCTTCGAGCGGCCTGCAACAGTTTCATTCATCCCTGCATCTTAAACCGGTGAAACAATCTCTAGCCGTAGATTTGATATCAAGGATGATCTAGGTCGTTGAAAGCTGCGGGGCCTACCAGGTTCCGCATATCGGGAAGTATTCTTACCTCATGCACATGTTCCTCTTTTCTGCACCGTCGATCATAGGTGGATGTTTTGCCAGCCATTAATCTGAGGTAAAGATGCGGGCTTTCGAAAATGGAAGGAGGGATCCTGACTTTAACCAAAAATTCATATTTCCACTTTTTGATGTTTTCCTTTCCACCTTTTCTTTTCGCACCGTTGATCTGTGCGAGATTCATTCTCATCCGTTGATTTGAGATCAAGTTGCGGGCTGCAAAAAACGGAAAGAGGGATCTCTATTTTTTTTACCACCAAACTTCTTTCTTTTTCGCTTTCCACACTTTCTATTCTACCCTTTTGCTGCAGGATCATTTCGAATCGTTGATCCTATGCGGAAAATTTCCAGATCGTTGATCTTGCAGATTCCGGAATGCGGAACTTCAACTTTTCTCGACCATAATTTTTATATATCTGTTTTTTGATTTCCACCCTTCTGCTCCTTTCTAAGTAGCTGATCTATGCGTAAGTTCTCTGAATTGTCGAATCTCAGACTGCAGAAATAGGAATTCGGGAGTCCAACTTTGAAAACCAAATTTCTTGCCTTTTCCGCTTCCGCCTTTTGCTGGATTGTCGGATCTCGGATTGCGGAAGCAGAAATTGGGATTTCAACTTCATAACCAAATATATTGTATTTTTTTGCTTCCGCCCTTTGCTGGACCGTTGATATTTGGCGGAAACATTATGGGCCGTCGGATCTCAGACTATGGAAAGAGAAAGTCAGGTTTACCAATGTTCACAACTGATGCTTGGCTTTTCCGCTTTTTCTCTCTTAATTTTTCCTTGGAGGAAATGATTTGTGGCCTTTTATCTTCTCCTCTTTGCATCCAGACCGTCCATATTGATCAGCTTTTTCGTACTTAGGAATATTTCCAAGGTCACGCCTAAGTATTTTTTGACTGTTTTGACATTGAGTCTTAGGAAAAAGCCTCCCAAGCAACTTCAACCCCTTTTATGCATACCTCTAGTTCATAGGATATGAAATTTTTTTCCCCTACCCCTCATTTTTCACTGTCTTACTTCTTTACAGGGGAACTAGTGTGGATGCATTTGTAAAAATATTCAAATTTAGCACAGGTGCTATCAGTATGCTTTGGACTACTTCAAGAATCTCTGGAGTCACATGAACTACTAGAATAATATCTTGAGGAGGGTGTGCTTTGCATTTTAATCATAAAACTCTTTCTTGGGCTTAGAGTCTTCTTCCTGGAGCGACCTCTAGAGAAGCTCTCTACATTTCTTCCTTCTTGGCCCACATTTCGTCGGTTGGACACAAGATTTATGCTATGCTTCGTATTAGTGAGGCTCTTCAAAATAACAACATTTATTTGGTTCTAATCTTCCCAAGCCTTCATCAATCTTTCATTGAAACTTATCATGGTTTCAACCAAATTCTAAGGACTGATTTGCTCTCTTCTCCCATTTTATTCGGTCTCAGTATTTTCATCTTGAATATATTCTCCTAGGACATATTCATCATGTTCATAAGGTCCTAAGCCTCACTCATGGTTACCATTTTCTTGTCGAGACTCTTTCTCTCGGGGTCCTACCCTCTGCTACCATTGTTCAAAGCTTATCAACTGCAAACATTGTGCATCATAGATATATTTATTAAACATCTTAGTAATATATGAAATTAAAAACAAAAAATGATATGTTGAATAGAATCAATCTCATGGAATTATTCACATATTTCTCATTTCCTCCACTCCATTTATGCAATTCTAAAACTGCCTTTAATTGAGAACTTTTTGTCAAAACAAGGTCACATGCACTTTCCTATCCTAATCCCTAAGACATCAGAATTCCTCATTCAGATTCTGATTATGCACCATCATTCTCCCATGGATAAAATTTCTAACATCTATCCTCCTACTCCATTCTGACTTCATATATGGCTTTACATTACTTCAAAAATGTCAATTTCACCCAATTTTGCACTTTTTTTCCACAGTTTCAATTAGCCTCAAAGGCCAACTTTGGTTTCTTGTAGAAGTAAATATAGAGAGAATTGGGAAAAAAATTTCTACTAGGAGAATTTATTCCATATAACAAGGATCACTCTCATATTTTAGATCTCTTATGTGATCTTTTAGGCCCTCACTATAAAATTATGGGTTTGACTACTTTTGACTTTCGCACTTTTTCACAAATTTTAAAATTTCACCCAAATTTGGCTATATACCAAACCAAACATTTATGTAAAAACTTTTTCTAACATAAGTTGTTTGGTTTCAGGAGTATATGAAATATTGAGTTCAAAAGTTCTCTTGGTTTCGACATCTAGGGTCACTTTTTCCTCCTACAAGCTTTTCAAAATCTCCAAAAAGTGCTCAAGAATAGTGTTTTTTGGTCTTCTTTAACATCCTAGTTCATTACCCTTTGGAATTTGGATCCAATATTCCATATTTAACTGCATGCTTGGTCCATGGTCACTCCATAACAATTTTGACCAAAACCAAGCTCCCATCGGGCCTTGGGACACTAATATTTGANGGGGGGGGGGGGGGGGTAAATCAATGTTGTTACCATTTTAACCACTTATTAAACTTTAATCAAAACATATAATGAACAAGATACACAAAACACATATTTTTTTATCGTGGAACCCCAATTGGATAAACCACTGATACTTCCTATTACTGCAAAATTATTATTTACATATAGTTTTCCTGCTGGTAAAGACAAGGATGGTATTACAACCTATTTACAGGAAACTACTGGAAGGAGGATACAACCCTCTGGTTTATCAAATGCTAATGAAAGGATGCTACGAAACCCTATTTACCAGCTACCATTGGAAGGAGGCTACGATCCCTTGGTTTATTAGCTGCTAATGAAAGGATGCTATGACACCCTATTTACCAACTACCAATGGAAGGAGGCTACAACCCCCTGTTTTATTAGTTGCTACTAAAAGGATGCCATGACACCCTTTTTAGTAGCTACTACTAGAAGGAGGCTACAACCCCCTGTTTTGTCAACTACACCTGATAGGATGATACTACACCTTATTTACCAGCTTCTGCTGAAAGGAGGCTACAACCCCCTGTAGGCCTGTTTCCTGCCCTAGCGCCACCCTGCCACCCTAATATTATTTTAGTAATATTCCATATTCCTTTACCCTTCAATCTATGTTATAATCACCAGTCTATTCTTCTTCTTTTATGAATTGGACCCTAGATATGACTTCTCTCCCTCATCCCTATGTGTATAAATACCTTCACGTTTCCTACAGACACATCTCTTCACCATTGCGCCATTTCATTCTTCAATCATGCCTCTTCATCAGAACTCCATTCCTCATTCTAACACTAAGTTTTCGAGTCATCTACCTCCGCCCTGATTCTTCAAAACAACTTAAACAATACCCCGTTAATCGATTTAATGTTTAATCCTCCAGTCGTGACCTTCCGCATTCTCCATTTCTGCAACCATCTTGAGCCGTTGATTTTATATTAGGCTTCTTCCCGAGCGTAGATCTAAGATAGGATGCGGTATGCGGATTTCCTAACTATGACATTTCTCAAAATGTCTTTTCTTGATTTCCGCAGTTGTCTTTCCGCACCAACCGTTTCGAACTGTTGAACTCCTGCGGGCTCTTCCATGTCCATTGATCTGAGATAAGATGCAGATAGAGAAATGTGGGTTTGTGACTTTTCCAAAATGTTATTTCGAGATTTCCACTTTCCACACTAATATTTCTGTACCGTCGATATTTTACAGATGTATTCCTGACCATCGATCTTCCGGATCATGGGTTGTGGAATGTGGGTTCTCAAAGACAGAAACGTTGCTTTCACAATTCTTTGCCTTCCACTTTCCACCTTCTTTCTTCCGCATCGTCGATCTTATGCGGTTGTTTTTTGGACCATCGATATTTCATATTTTAGGTAGAGGAAATGTGACATCTCCCAAAGTATTTTCGAGATTCATCGCCTTCTGCTTTCCTCCTTCCACTTTCTACCTTCCGCATTCCGCTGGAGGACTTTGGGTTGCGTAACTGTGACATTTCCCAAGGTCTTTTCACGATTCTTCGACTTCTGCTTTTCTTCTGAATTGTTGATTTCTTGGCGGGTTCAATGCTAGCCGTCGATCTATGATCTAATGAAGATTGCAGATCGTCACTTTTCTTTGTGCAAAAATCATTCACCATCGTATATTTCCTCGTGGATTAAATCCTAACCATTGATCTACGATCTAATGTGTATTGTCGACCTTCACTTTACTTCGTGTGGAAATCATTCTCCGTCGTCGATATTCTGAAAATCGACTTCCACATTTATTTCGACTCATCTAGACTGTCCACGTTGTCAATCATTTCTTAATGAAATCTCGCTCATATTGGCCTGCATTAACCTCTTGCCACTTCACTCGGTGAAATGTCTTTACCGTTGCTGATCATACCAAACTTGATGCCAGGATGGAGTAAAAGGTACAATACCTGATCCAGTCAGCAAGCCAACAATCGCTGAGTTGTCGTCGACGTTGTCTAATGGATCTCAAACACTTTACAATTTCATTTATTCTACAACCAAACAAAACATTAACAAGCTTGCTAGTTAAATCAACGGAATTGTTTAAGACCGTTAGATTTTGATCTATCCCGATCGACAGTGGACGCCAGATAATATAGAGAATATTACATTATAGTTCTGCATCCAACCTCTGTTGTTAACCACCTTACTAGTTGAATCAGTGGAATCCTTAAGGATCGACTGTGGAAATTGAACCCAGTGATAGATTAATTTTACTCACAACAATTAACAATTGATCATGCAAAATCACTCACAAAAGAGACTGAAATTGGAGCTGAACACTAAACTGTATTAACTTAGTGTACAATAGCCAACCTTGTAACATAATAGGTTGCTGAATAAATAAAATACACGAGGGATTCGAATGCATGAGGAGCAATTCGAATCTAGAATAAAGCAGGCTTACTAAAAATAAGCAAATCCCCCATAGGTGAAAAAAGCTGATCCCAAATCAGTCATGGAGCTCATGAATCAGCAAAAAGGCTTAGGCAAGCTAAAGAGTGATGGAATGAAAACTGATACATGCTTTTACAAGGAGAAAAGAGAGGAGTATGTGTAGGACAAAAAACTAGTCAACCTCACCTAGTCAAGCTTTTCCATTTGCCTTAAAACACTGAAAAAGCAGGGAATAAAGCAGAAAAAGCAGAAGGGCGCTTAGGAGGCCAGGAATAAAGCAGATTTGATTCCTTGAGGTTTCCCAAGTGCTACATGAGTCAAATAAGGCAAGTTTGACCACTATGGATAGGTAAATGACAACTTGCACAAGGTGGGACACATGAACTAGGCAAATAAGACAAAAATAATGAAATTAATGTCTAAGGTAGCTAAATATGGGTTGATTATTCTAACACCCCCCCTTAAGCCCGACTTATGAGTAATATATCATAAAATTATAGGGCCTAGCAACAAGGCTTAGTCACCCTTTTACATACTGCATGTCCATACAACCAAGGAAAGAGGCATAACCAACTTGGGAAAATCCTCCCTTAAACATGGACTGTAAAACAAAATTTGGAAATATTGTCTTCACTCATGCTTCATAGCATGATCAGCAATCCCCAGCAGTGATTTGAGATTGCTGAAGGTCTTCTCACAAAATGCTTTGGTGAAGATATCAGCTACTTGTTCTGAAGATGAACAGAAGAGTAGGTGAATGGTGCCATCATGCACAAGCTCTCTGATGTAGTGCATATGGATCTCAATGTGTTTGGTTCTCTGCTTCTAAACTGGATCTTTGTAGATTTGAATGGTACTCTGGTTATCACAGTAGATGGTATTTGAGTATTCTGATTCGAAGCCACACTCTCCAAGTAAACCTTGCAACCATAAACATTGAGTTGCTGCATTAACAACTCCTCTGTACTCTGCTTCTGTAGATGAGAGTGCAATGGCACTCTGTTTCTTGCTTGACCAGCTGATTGGCCCTTCTACAAGCATGAACACATATCCTGATGTGGACTTTCTGTATGTGCTATCACCTACCCAATCACTGTCAGTAAATCTAATCAAATCAAGATCAGATTTTGCTTTATAGAAGATCCCATGTGTCCTTGTTCCCTGAACAAAGTTAAGGATCCTTTTGGCTGCTTTCCAATGGATCTCATGAGGCTGATCCATGTATCTAGAAGCCACACTTACTGCATAATAAATATCAGGTCTAGTATGTGTCAGATACAACAAACATCCAATCAATTGCCTATACAGTGTATTGTTTACCATAGGTGAAGAATCAACTTCTTCCAGCTTCACTCCTTAAAGGAAAATAGTTTTGCTTGCTTTGTAATCATTCATTCTGAATTTGTTCAGCAAATCCAAGGCATATTTGGACTGGTGCACCTTGCTTCCAAATTTGGTTTGAGCAATCTTGTTAGAATAATCAAACCCATAGTATTACCCACTTAGACATTAATTCATTTATTTTTGTCTTATTTGCCTAGTCCATGAGTCCCACCATGTGCAAGTTGCTAATTGCCTATCCATAGAGGTCAAACTTGCCATCTTTGACTCATGTAGCACTTGGGAAAGCCTTAGGAATCAAATCTGCTTTATTCCTGGCCTCCTAGGCGCCCTTCTGTTTTTTTCTGCTTTATTGACTGCTTTTTCAGTGTTTTAAGGCACATAGGAAAGCAAGACTAGGTGAGGTGAACTTGTTTTCTTTCCCTTTCATCCTCCACTCTTTCCTCCATGCAAAAGCATGTATGAGCTTCCATTCCACCACTCATTAGCTTGCCCATGCGCCCTTGCCAATTCGTGAGCCTCATGACAGATTTGGGATCAACTTTTTACACCTATGGGGGATTTGCCTATTTTGGGTAAGCCTGCTTTATGCTAGTTTTGGATGCCTCCTTATGCATTCGACCTATTGATGTATTCTATATATTCAGAAACCTATGTTATTACAGGGTTGTCCATTGTACACTGAGTTAATATAATTTTGTGTTACAGCTCCATTTTCAGTCTCCATTGTTGACAATTTTGCATGATCAATTGTAATTTGTTGTGAGTGAAATTAATCTATTGCTGGTCATAATTTCTACATGGTATCAGAGCCATTGTAGGTTGTTACTCTCCTTCAAAAATTGTTTTGCAGGTTCGACATCAAGACTGGGAGCCTTCTACTGACAGCCGGGACAGATTTTCTAAAGCTATGGATTCACAGAAAAATATCTTGACTCCCTTCAACTTTTTTGAATGGAAAGCAGAGATGGAGATCTTGTTGAGAGCGAAAGGCCTCTACAGGGTGACTATGGAAATAGAAGCAGAGCCCAATGCAGCTGCAGAGAAGATCAAATGGCACAATCGGAGAGATGAGGCTTATGGCCTCCTATGTCTCAGTATTTCCCGAGACCTCCTTTTCCATCTCGATGGATTAACTTCACCGGATCAAGTATGGGAGAATATTTCTGATGTTTTTGGAAAGACAGATGAGATGAGGGGACATCAGATCGAAAATGAGCTGATTTCTCTGAGTCCCAGTAGCTTTGAATCCCTGCAGCTATATTTCTCCAAGTTCAAAGCACTAGTTTTGCAGCTGAAGCAGTGTGGTATCGAAAAGAAAGATGATCAGCTCGTATTGGCCATCCTCTCAAAGCTAGGACCTGACTACTCAGTCTTTGTTTTGACCTTCTATGCCACAAAACTCACAGCTCAAACCTGGAAGATGCCTAGCCTTGCAGATTTCATGGAATCTCTCACACAAGAACAAGACAAGCTGGTGATGATGGGCACCATCAAACCTTCCAAAGACCAAGCTCTGGTTGCTGGAGATTTGAGGGTGGATTCTAAAAGCAAAAAGAAAGATAAAAATCCACCTGAGAAAAGAAGAGACAAGGAGCAGTCTCTGGAGGATCAACAAGGTCCCAAGAAAAATACCTAGAAGAAGAAAAACAAAGGTGAAATGAACAAGTGCTCATACTGTTCGAAGGGAAATCACACTGAAAGATCTTGTATGAAAAAGCAGATTGATATGCTGACCAATCTCCTGGAGAAGAATGGCATCTCCCTTCCAGAAAGCTCAAAGAAGAGAGAAGGAGGATCAAGTTCCGATGACAGAGAGAGAGTTCATGCTCTAGTTGCTGGCACATCAAGCTCACCCAGTTTTATCATAGATTCTGGAGCTTCAAGACACATGGTTTTGACTAAGGAGGCCTTCTCCTCACTGGATATGTCGAAAGGACCATCTATTGTACTGGGAGATGACTCTCTCATTGAAAGTAAAGGCAAAGGAAGGATAGAACTTGATCATGGTAACTTCAACAATGTGCTGTATGTCCCTAGTCTCGCCTCCAACCTTCTATTAGTGTACCAGATGACCCACACTGGGTTT
>LPNX011126965.1:342628-411913 GCA_001517045.1 Pseudotsuga menziesii | reverse complement strand
AATAGGTTGCTGAATAAATAAAATACATCAGGGATTCGAATGCATGAGGAGCAATTCGAATCTAGCATAAAGCAGGCTTACTAAAAATAAGCAAATCCCACATAGGTGCAAAAAGCTGATCCCAAATCAGTCATGGAGCTCACGAATTAGCAAAAAGGATTAGGAAAGATAAAGAGTGATGGAATGACAACTAATACATGCTTTTACAAGAAGAAAAGAGAGGAGGATGTGTAGGACAAAAAACTAGTCAACCTCACCTAGTCAAGCTTTTCCATTTGCCTTAAAACACTGAAAAAGCAGGGAATAAAGCAGAAAAAGAAGAAGGGTGCTTAGGAGGCCAGGAATAAAGCAGATTTGATTCTTTGAGGTTTCCCAAGCGCTACATGAGTCAAATAAGGCAAGTTTGACCACTATGGATAGGTAAATGACAACTTGCACAAGGTGGGACACATGAACTAGGCAAATAAGACAAAAATAATGAAATTAATGTCTAAGGTAGCTAACTATGGGTTGATTATTCTAACACCGTCAGATCTGTGTCCCCACCATATCAATGATGGAATTCAAATATGATGAAGCTGATTTCATAAAAATTCCGCGCACATCAAAATTTTTCATAAACGTGCAACTCCACCCAGCGGAATCGCTATGCGTCGTCGATCTATTTTAATGATCAATCTCGACCGTTAATCTCAATCTTATTTCCAATTATTAGTTCTAATTTCGTAACTCAACTCACCTTTTATCCTCCTCGCTCTTTTATCAGTGAAATCTTCTCCAGTCGTTGATCTTATTCCACCTTTAATCTCCACCGCACAGTCTTTAGTTGTATAGCGATTTGTTTAGGCCCTATTTCGGGCACATCTTCTAACTGCGAAATTTAATTTCAACCATTGATCTATTCAAGATGCAAATATTTAACTCTGTGATTGAATTGATCAGTGGAACAATCAATTCCTCTCCACAGTGCTCTATGCACAGACAATTTCGATCTCCTATAGTTATGTTAGATTTTGAAATACACACATACGCATAGAGAGATTCAAATACTTGAAAAGTAAAATCTGTTAAAGAGATTCAAATACTTGAAAAGTAAAATCTGTTAAATAGATTCAAATAATTGAAAAGTAAACTTTGTTCTTCATTCAACTTAACCATAGGTACAATTTTCTCACACATAGTCTCTCCACTCTCCACTCCACACTCTCTCTTCACTCATGCACTCATACACTCAACATTTCCTTTGTCATTGCTGAACTCATCTTGCTACCATATCTACTGGTTATTACTTTGTCATTCGTGAACACCTTTGAAATCAATGACAACTATTTTCTCAACAATCTCCCCCTTTGGCATTGATGGAAACATCTAAACATTCTTCCCATTTGAAAAAAATGACAAAGGATAACTTGTTATGCTATTGAGGATTTCCTGTCTTTCTTCTTTCTGACAACTCCCCTTGTCATCATATCTCCCCTTTGTTAACTGGACTTGGTACTAACCAATGTATTAGAATTTATCTTAACATTTCCTTTCTTGCTACAGGTTCTTGAATGATATATCCATGGACTCCCCCTGTCACTTTACTTCCTCTCCTATGTCAACATTTTTGTGACAGAGTTTACACTCAACATTACACTGTTCTCTTTTATTTTTATTTTTAACCGTATTATGTAACTTGCTCTTCTCAAGAGGTATTCACATAATTCTTGGTCTGAGATAACAACAGGCTTTGCTACAAATTTGAGAGACAAATTTAGAAATAACTTCCTTAAACTAATAAATATATTTTTAAAATACCCATTGTTCCTTCACAATCTTCACTGTTATTTTTACTCATCCTGACACTTTTCAATAGACTGAATTTTTTATTTTTCAGATCAGACTTGAGTTTTCTTCCACTGTCAACAATTTTTATGTCTCATGACTTCAAATTCTAAGTGAACATAGAATATTTATCTTCTATTTGATTGCAGACATCATGGTCTTCATGAATCACACATTTTGTTGTTCTCATGTTACTTCATAGGTATTAAGCTTTCTCTATGTAAACCATACACTAATATTATCATTTAACCTTGATCATCTATTGTCTTTGATGAATATAGCTTTTTGCATACTTCAACATTAGATACCAATTGAATTTTTGATACCCATTTGGAATTCCCCCCTTGAGTATATGATCCCTCCGAATGTTATTTTCAGCGTTCTCTTTAAATCATGAAATATCTTTAGAAAGGAATCCCACAATTATCACTATATCCTTCTTCATCGCCTTCATCTTCATCTTCATATTCATTGATGTATTCTTTTACATCTCCATCTTGCTTTTCCTCATAATGGATATTGTTATTATTTATGGCACTATTATGTTGATCATCATATTTGGAGAGCTCACTGATGTTTGAAAATTGTGTTTCTTCTGAGTTCTTGTAGTCTGACTTTTTCCTCCATATCTTCTCATGAGGTATCCTGCTTATCTGTCCTTTATCATCTTCTGTGTTTGTGTGTTGTTTCCTTATCAAACCTTGATATTTTCCCTTGGTTCTGCAGTCAGCAGCCTTGTGACCAAACTTATGACAATAATGACAGTATCCATAGAATTTCCCTTTATGTTTGAGGAATATTTGATCTTCTTTCTTCACAACTTCCATCTTCTTCCATTGTTTCTGAGCTTCTACCGAGACACTCTTCTTTAGTTTACATTCTCTATCCATATGTGCAAAGTTATTACATTTGTAACACTCTATGTCATATCTTTGAAGAGGTCCAAACCGGTTATGATTTCTTCCTTTTGGTTTACTAGACGTATCTTTCTTATATTCATAAACCTTTCCATAAGCTTTGCATTTCAGGGCTTTATGACCAAAATAATTACAAGAGTAACAATTAACCAAAAAGATCTATTGATATCTATTTGTCATTGGTCTCTTAGACACCTCATTAGTTTTGTCATTGTCATGGAAGGATGAAACATATTTCTTGCTTTCTTCCCTTTTAACAGGACCCTTTAGTGCATCATAGCTTCTTTCATTTCCACCTTGGTTTGTGATAGAGGAATATTCGGGCTTCTTTACTTTGTCATATCCTAGACCAGTTTTATCATTTGTTGGTCTTTGGCTACTTAGGATATCATCTAAGATCCTTGAGCTGTTCTCAAACTTTGATTTGATACATTTTTCATCAACCCCTTTTCTAAGTTGAATAATCTCCTTTTCAAGTTTTTCAGAATCTTGGATTCTCTCCCTAAGGAGAACTACTAGATCCTATTCGGTCTTCTTGGCCTCTTGAAGCTGGTTCTTCAGGTCCATAATAATTTGATTTGTTTCTTCTTGGTACTTTGACAACTTATCTTTCAAAACTTTGTTTATTTTCCTACATTTTTCAATTCCATCGACAACAACCATGTATTGAGCTTATATGTCCACTTTTGATTCCTCATCTGAATTTGTTGTCCCTATAAATAGGATTTCTGCATCTTTACTTTCATTGTCATTATCTTCTTTGGAATAGAGGTTCTTCTTCTTTTTCTTAAACTTTTGCTCTTCTTGATACTTTGATAATTTTTCTTTCAAAGAATTGTTCTTCATCCTGGTCTTTCTCAATTCTTCAAGAGCGCTTATGCGTTCTGCCTTTAGGTCCACCTCTCCTTCCATATCTGAGTCATGTTTTGAAGGTATTATCCCCATGAATGGATTCTCTTCATCTTTAATATCATCTTCAAGAATAAAAAGTCTTTCTTCTGCTCTTTGTTCAACTGAGTAAACTTTTTCTAATTTGACCCAGAGTTCCTTAGCTGCGATACATTGTCCTATCTTCTCTTTGATGGGTTGAGGTAATCCATCAACTATGTCCTCCATTGCCCTTGAGTTTTTTTTATTGGACTCTTTCTGAGATGTAGTCCTTACTCGTTTTGGTAGGATGTAATCAGAGATAACCGCGTTCCATACACCACATCCTAATGATTGTAAGTATACACTCATTCTTTTTCTCCATACTGCATATTCTCCTTTATTAAGTGTTGGAGATTTGTTGGAATCCATCCCTTCTTATTGATCCATAGTGGTTTTTAATAGGATCTTCCTTCCAGTGGTTAAACTGAAGTGAAGGAACCTGCTCTGATACCAATTGTTGGAATATTGGTCAATATTGAGAAGGGGGGGGGTGAATTAGTATCGTTAACTTTTTACCATTTTAACCACTTATTAAACTTTAATCAAAACATATAATCAACAAGATACACAAAACACATATTTTTATCATGGAACCACAATTGGGTAAACCACCAATACTTCCTATTATTGCAAAATTGTTATTTACAAATAGTTTTTCCTGTTGCAGGATGGTATTACATCCCATTTACTAGCAACTATTGAAAGGAGGCTGTTGAGCCTCATTTTGCTATCATTTTTGGCATTAAAATAACACATTTAAATGCATATTTTATTATCTTTCATGCATTTTATGTCATGCAGGTCGTTATTCAACACAAGGTAAGAACACATTTAGTGTTTATTCAACTTTGGTTATTAATATCATTTTTATGATTTTATTAACTTGAATCTACATTATTTAAAGTATATTTGATATATTAATTAATATGTGTATTTTTTTGCAGGTTATGTAGTATGATTGGGCAAATTTATAAACAAAACACATTCAGCTTACCATTCAGCCCGATCTGCGCAACCACTGTCCAATTCATCACGCAGCTCGTTGTTTAGTTTTTCATCCAGATCGCTAATTAGTTTGCGTGCTGTCCATAACCGATATCATGAATTAAACCATTTTGTTGACCACGTGCCCAGGTGATAGCATAATCAACAATCTAGAAAGAATGTCGGTGCTTTGATATCGACCAACACCAAGCTGCTCACTGCCCACACGTTTAAAGAAGGCACACTCTTGTTTTAGAATCGGTCATGGCCTCCTCTGCTTAACCTCTGAATTGTTACCAGTCTGTGCGCCTTGAAGAATGGAACAACTTTCCCATCGTGTGCTCTCATTTGTTCAACACCACACCATCAGTTGTGCTAAGGAAGGGGCTGCATGCCACATCACACACGCTGAGGATATTTGTTCACGTTGAAAAAGGAGCTCTCATTCTAGAGACTAGATATTGTGCATTCTTCGCTGCCCAACACGTCGCCATAAACCACGCTGAAGAGGGAGCCTTCATGCCATGTTGAAACTGAAGAAAACCAGACTTATGCCAAAGAAGGGATATGCTTATGCGCTGGCCTATGAACAATTATTGCCTTTTATGATTGACTAAATTTAGAAGAGCAGCCGACCACTAAAGGGTTGACTTGCTCAATCTCTTGAAAATAGTGTGTATATAAACACCTCCATGCAGAGAGATATGCGATTGATCAATCCATTAGGTAGATAGTTAGTCTGTTTTGAGAGAAAAAGATTGCAACTTTGCTCCTTCTTTTTAACAGAAGCTCTATGCCTTGATGTTTATGACTGTGTGAAAGTATTCGCCAGGCATTACCTGTGATTGCTAAGAGGGCCCCTCGACAATTCATGGTTTCTATTTCTGTATGAGTTTTTGTTATCTCTTCATCACAGATAAGTAGTTTTATTTTTAATTTGTTTATATTTGTTTTTCTGTGCTCTGTAACCTATGTTTATTGTAGTTAATGTAATTTTCATTATGCTGTTAATGTAGTCTATGCTTATAGAATTAAAGTGACCGGCCACGTATAGTTTGTTTTCAGTTTTCATTTCAGTTAAATGCTTAATGTTATATGTATAGATAGATAAAATTTAGTTAGTCTTAGGTATAATTTATAGTTAGAGATTAGTTTTGCTGATTTTTTTTTAAACTGTAAATTAGTACAGCTATGTTTCAGTTTGTTTTATTTTATAATAGAAATAATCTTTCCAAAGCATAGATTAGTATTAGAAGTGTTTTTAATTATTTTAAATGATTAATTAGGTTTAATTCTGTCCTTTATGCATTTTGTTTTCATATGCACAAAATCAGCTGATAATTAAATCATTTAGGTCTATTTTTATTATTTTCTGTAGACAGGGTTTCATTTGGACTACGTGTTTGGACTGTCATTCAGACCTTCCTTCCAGACTTCCGTCCATCCTTCCATCCGACCTTTAGTATTATTAGTTTATTTTTAACCTGTTTTCAGTTTTATTTCTTTTTCTTTTAAATTCTGTTATGTCTTGGTAATTAGGTAATAATTACATCAGCCTCGAGGACCTTAGGTTATATTATTTTAAAGTACTTATTAAAAGCCTTTTTTTGTATTTCTTTTCAATTAAAGCGTGTTTTTGAATTATGATTTGATTTGCTTCTTTTGTCTTTTATTTCCTCATTTATCATCATCGTAATATCTGATAATTATATTTCTGGATTAGTTTAATTCACCGTTGTTTATATTGAATTTAGGGTTAGACATGTTAATTTCTAGAAATAGGATTTATTCCTTTAATTGTATGTTTACTAAAAACACTTATAGGTTAGAGAATTAGAGAAGTCTTCTTAATTAAGTTTTCTTTATTAAGTTTTCTAGATGCTTATTTACTTATTTTTTTCTACTTATTCATAAGTTGGACCTTTTTCAGTTTCTGAAGTTGTTTATGAAAGTTTTTCCCATTCTTAGATTAAGAAAAAGAAGAGTTAATTAATGAGTAGTCTGATATTATCCTAGTATAATGCTTTTTTTTAATCACATTAATAAATAAAATTTTAGGAGTTTGACTCAGTTTTTCATTTTGAAAGATTTTTTAATCTTTTGTTCATTAAAGTATTTCTACAACGCCCTAGGAACCCCTCTACCTTCGCATATATTTTGTAGCAACTCTAAGCCTACCAACCCCGGCCGATAATTAAATATTAGGTGTATTTAAGATAGTAGAACACACCCAAACATTTTGGCGCCGTTGCCGGGGAGTTGTTCTGTAAGGTAGAAAAAATAGAATTTTCTTATGAAGTTTAGTGAGTAGCATTAGTCTAGGCTTTCCTTTAGTTTAGTTTTTCATGAACAAAGTTTACATATATAAGGATAGATAGGTTACCTTTATGTTATGCAGCAAGGGGAAGGGGAAATGGTAAGACACAAATACGACTTCACTACGAAATTTCCATAGCGTGACAGCCTGACGCATCCACTTTAGTGGGCCTCCCCAAATCCTTGCTGTTCATTTTTCGCAAAGTTTGATTTATTTCCATTAAGCGTATTTTATTTTCGTAGACATAGATAGTTTACTTTTTCATAAGTTCAATTTGATGTACATGTGCCTTTAGGTAATTTAATTTCGTACAATTTACTCGTATGTGAGTGTAGGATTTATTTTACAATTAAAATCACTTAGTGGTGTTGTAAGCACCACCCATCCTGCTAATAAACTGACAGGAACATTTGAAAGAGGAACCCCAATATAATATATGAAAAACTATTTGTATTGTGGAAAGATATGGTAGGAAAGAAGGATGAAGAAGTTGTTACCTTTGAATTCCCTATTAGATATCTAGGAGGAGTAGCACAAATACAGTATGTTCCCCCATCCATTTTTCCAAATTTTCACGGACTAGAGAATGAAGACCTCGATGAATTTTTATTTCAATTGGAAATACTTTGTAGAGAATATAATGTTCAAAATCTGAATTTTTTCCCTCTTACTTTGATAGGAGCAGCCCTCCGATGGTTAATGAGCCTAGGTGGGAATTGCATTAAAACTTGGGAAGACATGAAACATATGTTCTTGAAAACATACCAAGATTATTACAGGGTCAATGAGGACATCTTTGAAATAACACACGGAGAAGAAGAAACCTTGGAAAATTATGTCGAACACTTTCAATACAACCTTCAAAGATCAAAACTAAGATAGTCAGGGAAGGATACCTTAAAAAACTTTTACTCAAAGGCATAAAAAATGAATATCTAGAAATTTCAAGTCTGATGGGAACATGTGACATATTTCAGTTATCATATGATAATGTTTGTGAATTATGTAGAAGGTATTCGAGAGGAAAATTCAAGATTAGTAAGAATATACCCTCTTCTCAGCCTCATATCAACCCCTATAAACCTTGTTCACAAAGCCTTTCTATCCCATCTGATGATCATACGGATACTCTCTCTTATGATGCAACACTTCCTGTTCTACAATATTTTCAACAATATCCCATTTTCCAGGCAGGATCAACCACACTTGCCACAATTACCTTCTCATAAATCTCCTCTATGCCCTACGCACATTCCTGTTCAACTCAGTCCACATTCTAACAATAATAGAGCAGTGCAATATGCTTACAGTGTTGAACTGCAACATTTATCCACCTTACCTACCTCACCAACATTATTGCAAGAAATTCATACGAGATTTGGAGAGGTTATAGATCAAGGGATTGTAAAGACTATGAAAGAAAGTGAAGTTTCTACTTGGGATTTTCCACAAGAAGACAAGATCAACTTGGAATGCCTCTCATTCGATGAGGGAGGGACACTAGAACCTGAATATACCCCGTCACCAAACTTAGATTCTTTATACATTCTAGAGTTCAGTGAAAGATATCGTGACATAACAAATGAAGAAGAAAACATAGAATGCATAAGCCACATTGAAATATGGTTCCAAGAGGGAACCAAGCCACGGTATCATCCTCTTCTTCAATGTTTATTGCTGCTAAATCAAACAACTCGATTGATTCTTCATATCCCAGTAATCATTGTAACATTTTTCTTATATGTGGATAAAGGTATATTTCTAATTTTGCTTCAAACATGGTTACATTGGAAGAATTCATATACTTGAATTGTTTTCTTTCTTTTTAGTAGAATAGGATATTATGTAAATATATTTTTGTTTTATTAAATAAATAAGAGTTACTATAGGTGACTCTTTTTCTTTCCATAATATTATATATGTTTTTATAAATAAATATGAATCATCTAACAAATGGTTTTGCAGCTTGATTATAAGATTTTATCTATAAGCAACTGAAAGACAATTTATAATCGTAATATATCTTAAACCTTTCTTAAAAATTGCAGCTTATAGTGATAATTAAAAACAATTATGTGTACATCATTCTTAACCATTTCTTTTATGATTCAGATAGGTTTTGGTATTTTGATTCAGACATGTATATTCTTGATTTTCTATTTTAAACAGTTGCGTGATAAGACTTACTCTCATTATTATCTTTTTCGAATATCACCTTATACCTCTGGATTACTAGTTTATCCTATACTTGTTATCAAAACTTGTCTCTTAAAATATATTTGTGTGATAACTCAATAGTATGTGGAATTTTTTCCTGTGGGGAACATTATTTATCTTTCACGAAGAAGAAGGGTTATAAGGTCAAAGACCAGCTTTAAGTTATTCTCTTTTGACATGATTTATGATTAAGGCCAGTATGAAAAGTATTTGTAAGTTTGTTTTTGCAAAATTGAATTATGTGTTTTAGCAGGGCTTAGCACGCTCTAGTACCAATCGGCTTCCATATATTTAATATCATTATACAAGGCAAAACCACCGGGGTACTGAACAGACCTGCTGGCAGCGGGTCAATGCTAAGTAAAAAATTAAAACAAGGAAGCTCGATAAATGCAAGTAAACCTATTGGGGTACTGAACAGGCTCGCTGGCAGCGAGACTATGCTTGCATGGTACCAAGATAAACCTGTCGGGGTACTGAACAGGCCTGCTGGCAGCGGGGAAATATCCGGTAAAAGAGATTTGGTTAATGCACTCCTATGCACATGATTCGGAGAATAATGATAAATATGAAGAAAAATTTTCAAATTTTATTTTAAGGC
This sequence comes from Pseudotsuga menziesii, assembly GCA_001517045.1. Taxonomy (NCBI): domain Eukaryota; kingdom Viridiplantae; phylum Streptophyta; class Pinopsida; order Pinales; family Pinaceae; genus Pseudotsuga; species Pseudotsuga menziesii. Next base: position 402,120 of record LPNX011126965.1, on the reverse strand, counting down.
CGATTATTTTTAATGTCATTTGAGAATCACTATAACTTGGGATTGGACTTAGCCATCTAATTCAACACATACCTAGGATGTCATTATCCTAGAAATGGGACCCATAGCTATAAAATCTCACACACTCTGAGGTAAACTCAAAATATCTTATGATGATAAGATATCTTTAAAATGAGGCACAAATGACTAGATTTTCCTCTGTTATATTTTCAGTTCTCTTATCAACATTTAAGTAGTCTTTCTAAGCACTGTTATATTTTTCACGAATATACATATCTGGATCATTTCGATTTACTAGTTAGTTTTTCTTTTTACAAAATAATAAAACAACATGATAGCACTCTTTTTATATGGAACATTCGAATCTTCTTTCTCATGGCTTTAGGACATGCCATACCTTTGGTTTGGGGGAAGAGGACTAGGAAAAATTAGACTGTTTTTATTTTTCATTATTTATGACAGATCTATTTTCTCTAACAAAATGATAAGTGTTTTTCAGGATAAATTAGCAATGGAACTTGGTTATAGCATGCTTTGACCTTAAGAAGATATATTTTTATAGAAGATCAATATGGAGGACTATAAGAAGGATCGAAGGATAATTCAAATAAAATACCACACGATGATCTAAACTTGGTGATATTATAGCACTTATGACTAAAACTTGCTAACCAAATTTTGTTTTTGGCAAATAGTTTTTACCTCCATGGGAATGCTTTGACCTTAAAAAGTTTTTTTTAGTTATCATTTCATTGTTAGTAACCCTATCCTTTTACTCAATCATGCATGTAAACTATCAAATGATTTTATACCTGTTGTGTCATATGTTCAACCTGTCCAAAGTTTTGCTTTCGATATGGTTGAACTAATTATAAACTTTATGAACTCAGTCATTCATACATATTCCTGTTGCTGGCTCACATTTTAAAGTTCGCTTTGATAGTATGATCTCTTATCTTTTTCTTTGCTCAGTGGGACCTGGCATTTCTCCGGATTGGGGAATGTTGAGCCTCATTTTGTTATCATTTTTGGCATTAAAATAACACATTTAAATGCATATTTTATTATCTTTTGTGCATTTTATGTCATGCAGATCGTTATTCAGCACAAGGTAAGAACAAATTTAATGTTTATTCAACTTTGGTTATTAATATCATTTTTATGATTTTATTAACTCAAATCTATATTATTTAAAGCATATTTGATATATTAATTAATATGTGTATTTGTTTGTAGGTTATGTAGTATGATTGGGCAAATTTATAAACAAAATGCATTCAGCTTACAATTCAGCCCGATCTGCGCAACCACTGTCCAGTTCTCATGCAGCTCGTTGTCCAGTTTTCCGTCTAGATCACTAATCAGTTTGCAGGCTGTCCATAACCGATCTTATGCATTAAACTGTTTTGTTGACCATGTGCCCAGGTGATAGCATAATCAACAATCTAGAAGGAACGCCGGTGCGTCGATCTTGACCAACACCAAGCTGCTCATTTCCCATGCGTTTAAAGAAGGCGCACTCTTGTTTTAGAATAAGTTGTGGCCTCCTCGGCTTAACCTCCAAATTGTTACCAGTCTACGGGCCTTGAAGAATGGAACAACCTACCCACTGTGTGCTCTCATTTGTTCAACACCACACCGTCAGTTGTGCTAAGGAAGGGGCTGCATGCCACATCACACACGCTGAAGAGATCTGTTGACATTAAAAAATAAGCTCTCATTCTAGAGACTCGCTACTGTGTATTCTTCGCTGCCCAACATGCCTCCATCAACCACGTTGGAGAGGGAGCCTGCATGCCACGTTCACACTGAAGAAAACCATACTTATGCCAAAGAAGGGATATGCCTATGCACTGGCCTGTGAACAATTATTGCCTTTTATGATTGACTAAATTTAGAAGAGTGTAACACCCTGGTTTTGACCCCGTTGCATTAAACATACATGATGTATATATTGTAATGAATCATGGTGTGGAGCTAACGAGAAAAGCCCCGCCATCGATTTAATTGTGTTATGTTTCGGCGAACGGAATCATTGCCAATGGTCTATCGTGGTATATGACATATATTAAGTTTTGTCATCATGTAAATATGCATCTTTAATTAAAATGAACCCCAACCAACTATGTTCGTGGCAACTAAATTGAGAAGGGGCATGATTCTCATAAGGATAAGGGTGGGGGATTTCAAACCTTGGGCTATGGGGGGAGAGGGGAATCCATGTGTCACCACCTTGTTTGATTTACCCATCTTTCCTTGTCTTATCCAACTACCACTTTATTGTTTTGCTGAGTAGTTGAGGCAGTTATGGTTGGGATTGGAGTGTGGCAGGATTGTCAGTCCTTTCCCACACACACACTCCACCAGCGGATTGAACCACATGATGGGCAGAAGAATGACTATGCCCCTCATTCCACTCTCTCCACTACGCCATTCTTTCCCTTGTCTGTTCATCCTCACGCAGGGACGGTAGTCTGTTCATTCTCACGTACATGCATCTTTTTTGTTTGATCTCACGTAGCCAGGAGGGGAGCCATTTTTCGGTTGTCATTCACGTTTTTCCACAGAGTAGAATCTGGTGTGTTTTCCCTCTGTATTTTCGGGGTTTGGTGTAAAATTTCCTCACGCACAGGTTGAGAGTCTGTATCTTCTTCCCCAGTGTGGTTTGTGTAAGTTTTTCCTGGTGGCTTCATTGTCTAGGAGGGACTGTTGTTTTCCCCATGTTGTGAGCTGTGTTGTTGATACGTTTGGAGACTGCTGTAAGTTGCTTGGGAGTCGTTTTCCCTGTCTGAGCTGTACCTGCTGATTGATTGCATGTGTGCAATGGTTGGTATTCGGACTGTGTTGGGAGTAGGGATGGGGGATTGGTTTGCTTGATAAACCTGGTGTGTTTGGAAACCACACAGGCAGAGCTAGAGGGCTGGCTTTCTTCTCCAGAACCCCTGAATAGCACTGGAAGGGAAGTCAGGGCTTGAGGGACTGTGTATCAGAGAAGGGACTGATTCCTTGTGTTGGGTGTGTGTGGGTGTCTTAGAAGTCAGGTTAGTTCTGGTGTAGGTGTTCCTAGCTCTGTAATGGGCTCACCAGCTTAGCATTTAGCCTTTCCCAACTCTTGGATGGCCTCATAAACCCAACTGTGTTGTCTTGGCTGTGTTTTGGTGTACCCTTGGATATGTGTAAGCTTGCTTGTTCCTTATTCCTTGGGGAATCATGCCCAGGTCAGGGGTGGCAGCATTGCTGAGAGATTTAGGATCATGCTAGCCTATGGTTGGGTGGAACGTTGTAGCGACGTAGCTGGTTACGGAATGAGTTCTTCATAAGATAAGTAATCTTGTCTATTTTACTCCTGCAATCATTTTACTGTTAATGAATATGGTGAACATGTTGAATGCTTGTATGAATGTATGTTGCTTCCGCTGTGTATGATAAATAATTGTATCTGTGTATGTTCTACTTCAATGCATTTTGTTTCAACATTTTATGAATGCGCATGTTCATGGGGCTGGTTTCCCAGATGGTTAAGGCCATGGTAGCGTCCTCTTCACTGGTTGAAGGGTCGGGGACGTTACAGTGTGGTAAAAGAGCTCATCTTGCAGCATGGGCCTGAAGGGGCCATGAAAGATGCAGTGACAGAGGCAAGATTTCTTTCTACCCAGTAGAGATTAGAAGTTTATGACATAAAACTTCCACAAAAATTTGTCTAAGTGTTTGAACTGTCGGTTCATCAGAAAACTTAGTAGGAAGGACTTCCGATGTAGTGGAGAGGTAGGTGGAAGCACACTCGACGGAGGACAGTTGGAATAAAATTGTGGAAATTTTTCTAAGTTTTCGTCGTCCGTCGGCGAAACTTAGTGGATGTGGGAGCCGCAGTTTAGGCAAAGATCAGTCGAATGCCGCTGAAACACTGAATTGATGTAGTTGAAGAAATGCCCGATATTGAATTTTGGCGCCAATGAAAGTTTTTTGTTCAGACCGTCGATGGACGTCGACGGAAAATAGTTGATCGAGCACCTGCCGTTGCAGATGGCTAGACCACAATGCTCCCGACGGGTAAGGCCTCCGACCGCCGACACCGTAAAGAAAGTTTAAATTTTTTCTAAGGCCCAAAATCATCGCCTATCGAAAGAATATAGTGTTTCATGTGTCCACCGTTGTGGAAGCCTAGAGCACTAGTCTTCCGACAGGGAGAAGCTCCGACTGTCGATGCCGGTCAAAAATCAGTTCACCGATCGGAAAACATTAGCGAATTAGATCGCCGATTGGGAAAGGATCAAAGATGATGAGCCGCCGTTGCGGCTGCTGATCGAACTAACCCACCGATGCTTTGGTCTTCCACTCGCCGATGCTGAGGTGTTAGTGGATTATGGAGCTGACAGAGTTAGCGGAAGATAGAGAAAGTTTTCGTCGACAGAAGAAGAAATTTTCAAAAATTGTCTAAGTGTTGAGGCCATTGGTGATCGACGACGGTTAGCTGTTTGGATCGATGGAAGCTAATGGATTGAACGTCTGCCATTGCGGCTAGCTAGTGAACTATCCTTCCGACGGATAAAGGCTTCAATCGCTGATGCCGCAGTGATTAGTACTTCCGCTAGCCGATGAGAAAGAAAATTTGAAAATTTTGTTTAAGTAGAAGGTCATCGGAAAGTTATTGAGGATCGGATCACCGATTGGGTACGTTAAAGGTTTGAGAATCTACCGTTACAGAAGTCTAGGACACTATCCACCCGACGGTTAGTAGGTCCGACAACCGATAATATCCGCGGAACCCACAGTGAGATCGCTTTCCGCCATTGCGGCTGCCTAGAAGACTAATCGTCCGACGCAATAACGTAGCTGATCGTCGACACAGAGGAGGTAAGTTGCCGTTTGGATCTCCGCAACGACAGGAAGTATAGTGACTTGGATCACCGTTCAATAGAAGATGGAAGAGCCGATGCCGCGGAAGAAAAGGCAAGGAGAAAATTCAAATTTTCTCTAAGGCACGAGATCATCGGCCATCGAGAAATGTTAGTGGATCAGATCGCCGATTGAAAAAAGTTCAATGAAGGTGACTCACCACTGCAGCTGCTTAGTCAACTATTCCCCTGACGCTGCAACAATTAGTGCTTCCGATCGTCGATAGACTTACGGTCGCAGAAGAATTAAGGAGATTGTTGGCCGCCACTGCAGAAAGCTGGGCGACTAATAGGTTATGCTATTTCCATACAGATGCGGGATAATAGACCATTGTAGGCCCAATGCAGTGAAAGGAATTAGACAAGTAACTCGCCAATCGAAAGTATAGACGTTTTCCCATGGAAGCTGATGTAAGAACACTTTCGCCATTGCGACTGCTCAAAGGGCTATGCACCCAATGCACAGACAACGTGGTCCCCGATTCAGATAGGAAGTGTAGTTGTTTTGACTACCACAGTGTCAGCAGAATAGCTAGGAAGAGGTCCGATTAGGCCTAAGGAAGTTTGGGTTTTCAGAAGATTTTCCCAGTAGTTTTTCGAGCACTTTTCAATTGTCTTCAATCGGTTTTCAGTAGATTTTAGCAGACTGTCCGTGGTCACAGAGCTGAATATGAAATAGAGAAAATTATGTGTTTTAGCATAATTGTTGTTTTATGATTTCCAAAAGAGAAGGTAAGTAATTTTGATTTATATTAATATTATGCATCTAACAGTTTGATACAAACACATTTGCAGAACTTTAGATAACTTCCAAGAGCAGTACTCCAGAGAGAACTGTGTGGTAAAGACAGAGGTGGTTCAGTCATGAGAACCCATGATGAGTATGATGCTCGGGATTCTTACGAGCAAGCAGAATATCCATGGGAGAAAATGTCTGTAATGGGAATGATGACATTGAGTCCAACGGGAGGAGATTCCAAGAGACACTGTCAGATGTTGCAGCCACCATGAGAAGCTTGATCAAATCCCAGGAAGAGCAGCAGCAGTTGAATGCTGCAATGTTGTAGAGTTTGACAGATTTGCAGAGAAAGATAGATTCTGGACGGGGTACATCAAGGCTAGAAGGCAGTAAGAGAAGGACTAGGAGAAGGAGAAGGACTTCTAGTGCATCATCTGTTTCTGAGGCATCCTGCGGGGATACAAGTTCATCTCCTCATAAGAAAATAAGAAGGCACCATAGGGATCGCTCTCGAGATGAATTTAGGAAAGCTAAACCTCCTACATTTGATGGCGAGGCAGAGACTGGACAAGAAGCTGAAGCTTGGTTTCTTGGGATAAAGAAGTACTTTCAAGTGCATGATTATTCAGGAAACATGAAGGCAAGAGTTGCCGTATTCAAACTGAATCGAAGGGCATCCATTTGGTGGGAACACTTCAAGCAAGTAAATAGGATCAGTGAACAGAGACTTAAGTGGAAATAGTTCAAGAAGTATTTCAAGCAGAAATACCTCTCTGATAGGTATTATGATGACAAGATTAAGGAGTTCCATGAGCTGAGATTGGGACAATGGACCATGGAAGAATATGCAAATAAGTTTTTGGAGCTATTGAGGTATGTCCGGTACATCAGAGATGAAAAAGTGAAGGTCCAGTGTTTTATGAGTGGATTATCTCAGTCTTACAAAGATAGAATTGAGTTTTACGAACCTAGAACTCTTGAAGAAGCAATAAGGAAGGCTAAGTATTGCTATGAACAAAGCAAGGGAAAACCAGATTACCATAAGGCATGGAAGGACAAGAAGAATGATAAGTTTGTCCAAAGAAATTAAGGTTTCAAACCTTCTAACTTCAAGAATCAACAGAAGCAACCATCCCAAGCTGCGAGTAAGTCAGTCAGAATGACAGGAGAAAAGCCTAAGGATCCACAACAGAATAGAGGACCACTTCAATGCTGAAAATGTGGAGGACCCCACATGCACAGGAATTGTCCACTCAAGAATGAGAGTGCAAGACCGACTTATAACATTCAAGAAGAAGAAACAGTGGGTCAAGTAGCAAGGGCAGTCCCTAGGATTTATGCAGCACTGGAGGACTGCCAGGAAGATCACCAGTCAACTGTGGTTGAAGTAGCAGGTAAGATTGTTGAGCAGTCTGTTTCTATTTTGATTGACCGTGGTTCTACACACAGTTACATTACTCCTAGAGTAGTGGAGATTTGTACTTTTAAGAAAGTAAAGCATAGGAATTCTTGGTTAGTTCAGCTAGCCACTGGAACTAAGAGAAAGGTTAGTGAAGTGGTGGAGTAATGTCCATTGGTCATGGATGGATTGGTAACTTGTGTAGATCTAAATGTTCTATTGCTTGGTTCCTATGATGTTCTCATTGGAATGGATTGGTTAGAAGCTCACAGGGTGAAGCTTGACTGTTATAATAAGACTTTCGAATGCATGAATGAAGAAGGGAACCTAGTAGTTGTGAAAGGTATTCCAAAGGTGATTTTAGTAAGGCAGGTTTCAATGATGTAGTTAAAGAAGTTCTGTAGGAAGGGTTGCCAGTTGTATGCAGCTCAGATTTTGGAGACAACAGATGATGAAACTCCTAGGTTGGAGGACTATCAGGTGTTACAGGAATTCATGGATGTGTTTCCTGATGAGATTATAGGCCTTCCTCCAAAAAGGGACATTGAATTCAATATTGAACTTGTACCAGGAGTAGCACTAGTGTCCAAGACCCCCTACAGGATGAGTACACCAGAGATGCTAGAGTTGAAGATGCAACTGCAAGAGTTGCTGGAAAAGAAGTATATATGACCGAGAGTGTCTCCTTAGGGAGCACCGATTCTGTTTGTAAAGAAGAAAGATGGTACACTCAGGTTGTGTATTGATTACAGACAATTGAACAAGGTTACTGTGAAGAATAAATATCCTTTTCCTAGGATTGATGAACTCTTTGATCAAATGAGAGGAGAAAAGGTATTTTCTAAGATTGACTTGAGCTCTGGTTACCATCAGGTGAGAATCAAGGATGAAGACATTCATAAGACGAACTTCAGGACAAGGTATGGACATTATGAGATTGTAGTGGTACCATTTGGTCTCACAAATGCACCAGCTACATTTATGTGCCTTATGAACAGTGTCTTCAACAGATATCTGGATAAGTTTTTTCTTGTCTTCCTTGATGACATTCTTGTTTATTCTAAGAATCAGGAAGAACATGAAGAGCATTTGAGATTGACATTGAAATTGCTCAGGGAGCATCAACTGTATGCGAAACTGAGCAAGTGTGACTTCTATAGAGATAGAATTCAGTATTTGGGTCACATTCTCTCAGAGGAAGGTATATCTGTGGACCTTGAAAAGGTTGAAGCCATTATGAATTGGCCTACTCCAAGAAATGTAACAGATGTAAGATCTTTTATGGGACTTGCAGGATACTACCGGAGATTCATTGAGGGATTATCCAAAGTTGCACATGCCATCACTTCTTTGCAAAAGAAGGGGATGAAGTTTGAATGGACATCGAGGTGTGAAAAAGGTTTCCAGCGGTTGAAGAATCTTCTCACCAGTGCACCCATATTGAAGGTTGCATATCCAGAGAAATATTTTGTGGTGTGTACCGATGCATGCGGACAAGGGCTTGGAGGAGTCCTTATGCAGGAAAACCATGTGATATGTTATGAGTCAAGAAAGCTGAAGGAGCACGAGAAGAACTATGCCACTCATGATCTAGAGCTTGTAGCCATAGTACATGCTCTCAAGATGTGGAGACATTACTTGATGGGTAGGAAATTTGAGCTCAGAACAGATCACTGTGGACTAAAGTATTTGTTTGAATAGCCTACTCTGAATGCTAGGCAAGCAAGATGGCTGGAATTTTTATGTGAATTTGATTTTGAAATCAAGCACATAAAAGGGAAAGAAAACAAGGTAGCTGATGCACTCAGCAGGAAGGTGCAGGAAATGTATGTGGCATCTCTTAGTAGTTGCCAATCGGATTTGAGGCAGCAGATTGTTAGTCATGCTAGTGGAGATGAATTGTATGAGCAGGTAAAAGACAAATTTCAACAGCAAAGTCTTGAGAAGAGGTATGAGGGATATAAATTTGAAGAAGATGGACTTCTCACTTATAAAGGTAGAATTTATATTCCAGATGTAGCAGGTTTGAGGAGAGTTGTTATGGATGAAATCCATCAAGCTCCATATTTCGGTCACCCAGGATACCAAAAGACCATTGCTACAACTAGAAAGCAACACTTTTGGCAAGGAATGAAAAGGGATATGGCTGAGTACATTTCAAGGTGTATGAAATGTCAATAGGTAAAGGTTGAGCATCAACACCCTGCAGGTTTGTTGCAGCCTCTGCCAGTTCCGGAATGGAAATGGGAAGTTATTTCCATGGATTTTATTACAGGATTGCCGATGACTTGGAGACAACATGATTCCATCATGGTTGTGGTGGACAAGTTGACAAAGGAAGCGCATTTTATACCGGTTAATTCTACGCATAAGACTAATGATATTGCAAGGATCTTCATGAAGGAGATTTTCAGATTGCATGGATTGCCAAAGGCAATAGTCTCTGACAGAGATGTCAAGTTCACTTCCAATTTTTGGAAGGGTTTGTTTGCAGATTTGGGTACAAAGCTAAACTTCAGCACTGCATACCATCCTCAGACAAATGGGTAGATAGAGAGAGTTAATCAGGTGCTCAAGGACATGCTTTGCATGTACGTGATGGACAAACCAACCAAGTGGCAAGATTACTTGCACTTGGTAGAGTTTACTTATAACAATGGACAGCAGGCATCCTTGGGGATGAGTCCGTATGAATCTTTGTATGGAAGAAGGTGTAGGACACTACTGACTTGGGATAACCTAGTGAACAGGGTTGTGCTTGGGCCAGAATTGCTCAAGGAGATGGAGCAAGAGGTTATAAAGATCAGGCAGAATCTGAAAGCAGCACAGGACAGACAGAAAAACTATGCAGATAAGCATAGGGTGAACAGGGAGTTCAGCGTTGGGGATCATGTTTACCTCAAAGTGAGGGAAAAGAAGAGTTCCTTGAAGCTTGGAAGCTGTGCCAAGATGTCACCAAGATACTGTGGGCCGTTTGAAGTGCTTGAAAGAATAGGGCTAGTTGCCTATAGACTTGCATTGCCTGCTAGTACTAGAGCTCATATTGTTTTTCACGTTTCTTTGCTTAAGAGATATGTACATGATTCTAACCATGTTATAAATTGGGATGTGATTCAGGTGGAACCCGAGGGAGAGTTTTGAACCAAGACAATGTGCATCCTTGACAGGAAGGTCACAACGCTCCGGAACCGGGCCATAGGTTAGGAAAAGGTGCAATGGGAGCACTACGGACCTGAAGAGGCTACATGGGAGCTGGAGGATGCCATGCGATTGGCACATCCATTTTTGTTCAATTCTGTGGAACACTGAGGTGATACCAGTGTAGCATTTTGTTCAATTTTGTAAAGCATTGAGGACAGTGCTATTGAAGGGGGAAGGAAATCTAACACCCCGGTTTTGACCCCATTGCATTAAACATACATGCTGTATATATTGTAATGAATCATGGCATGGAGCTAATGACAAAATCCCCGCCATTGATTTAATTGTGTTATGTTTCGATGAACGGAATCATTGTCGATGGTCTATCATGGTATACGACATATATTAAGTTTTGTCATCATGTAAATATGCATCTTTAATTAAAATGAACCCTAACCAGCTATGTTCACGGCAACTAAATTGAGAAGGGGCATGATTCTCATAAGGATAAGGGTGGGGGATGTCAAACCTTGGGCTATGGGGGGGGGGAATCCATGTGTCACCACTCTGTTTGATTTTCCCATCTTTCATTGTCTTATCCAACTACCACTTTAATGTTTTACCGAGTAGTTGAGGCAGTTATGGCTGGGAGTGGAGTGTGGCAGGACTGTCAGTCCTTGCCCACATGCACACTCCACCAGTGGATTGAACCACATGATTGGTAGAATAATGACTACACCCCTCATTCCACTCTCTCCACTATGCCATTCTTTCCCTTGTCTGTTCATCCTCACGCAGGGATGGTAGTCTGTTCATTCTCACACACAGGCATCTTTTCTGTTTGATGTCACGTAGCTAAGAGGGGAGCTGTTTTTCGGTTGTCATTCATGTTTTTCCATAGAATGGAATCTGGAGTGTTTTCCCTCTATATTTCTTAGGTCTGGTGTAAAATTTCCTCATGCACAGGTTGAGAGTCTATATCTTCTTCCCCAGTGTGGTCTGTGTAATTTTTTTTCCGGTGGCTTCTTTGTCCAGGAGGGACTGTTGTTTTCCCCACGTTGTGAGCTATGTTGTTGATATGTTTGGAGACTGCTGTAAGTTGCTTGGGAGTCGTTTTGGCCATGATAGGGCCAAGAACAACTCATGAGTCGTTTTCCCTATCTAAGCTGTAACTGTTGATTGATTGCATGTGTGCAATGGTTGGTCTTCAGACTGTGTTGGGAGAAGGGATGGGGGCTTGGTTTGCTTGATAAATTTGGTGTGTTTGGAAACCACACAGGTAGAGCTAGAGGGTTGGATTTATTCTCCACAACCCCTGAATAGCACTGGAAGGGAAGTCAGGGCCTAAGGGACTGTGTAGCAGAGAAGGGACTGATTCCTTGTGTTGGGTGTGTGTGGGTGTCTTAGAAGTTAGGCTAGTTTTGGTGTAGGTGTTCCTAGCTCTGTAATGGGCTCACCAGCTTAGCATTTATCCTTTCCCAACTCCTGGATGGACTGATAAACCCAACTGTGTTGGCTTGGCTATGTTTTGGTGTACCCTTGGCTATGTGTAAGCCTGCTTGTTCCTTATTCCTTAGGGAATCATGCCCAGCTCGGGGGTGGCAGCATTGCTGAGAGATTTAGGATCATGCTAGCCTATGGTTGGGTGGAACATTGCAGCGACGTAGCTGGTTGCGGAATGAGTTATTCATAAGATAAGTAATATTGTCTATTTTACTCCTGCAATCATTTTACTGTTAATGAATATGGTGAACATGTTGAATGCTTGTATGAATGTATGTTGCTTCCGCTGTGTATGATAAATAATTGTATTTTTGTATGTTCTACTTCAATGCATTTTGTTTCAACATTTTATGAATGCTCATGTTCATGGGGATGGTTGCCCAAATGGTTAAGGCCATGGTAGGGTCCTCTTCGCCGGTCGGAGGGTCGGGGATGTTACAAAGAGTAGTCGACCACTAAAGGGTCAACTTGCTCAATCTCTTGAAAACAGTGTGTATATAAACACCTCAATGCAGAGAGATAGGAGATTGATCAATCCATTAGGTAGATAGTTAGTTTGTTTTGAGAGAAGAAGATTGTAACTTTGTTCCTTCTTTTTAATAGAAGCTCTACGACTTGCTGTTTATGACTGTGTGTGAAAGTATTCGCTAGGCATTACTTGTGATTGCTGAGAGGGCCCCTCGACAATTCATGGTTTCTATTTCTGTATGAGTTTTTGTTATCTCTTCATCACATATAAGTAGTTTTATTTTTGATTTGTTTATATTTGTTTTTTTGTTCTCTGTAACCTATGTGTATTGTAGTTAATGTAATTTTCATTATGATGTTAATGTAGTCTTTGCTTATAGAATTAAAGTGATCGACCACGTATAGTTTGTTTTAAGTTTTCCTTTAAGTTAAATGCTTAATGTTATATTTACAGATAGATAAAATTTAGTTAGTCTTAGGTATAATTTATAGTTAGAGATTAGTTTTGCTGCTTTTGTTTAAAGTGTAAATTCGTTCAGCTATGTTTCAGTTTGTTTTATTTTATAATAGAAATAATCTTTCCAAAGCATAGATTAGTATTAGAAGTCTTTTTAATTATTTTTAATTATTAATTAGGTTTAATTCTGTGCTTTATGCATTTTGTTTTCATATGCACAAAATCAGCTAATAATTAAATCATTTAGGTCTACTTTTTATTATTTTCTGTATACAACCTTTCATTCGGACTGTGTGTTTGGACTGTCATTTGGACCTTCCTTCCAGACTGTCGTCTAGCCTTCCATCCGACCTTTAGTATTCTTAGTTTATTTTTAACCTGTTTTTAGTTTTATTTCTTTGGATTTTTGAATTCTATTATGTTTTGGTAATTAGGTAATAATTACATCAGTCTCTAGGACCTTAGGTTAGATTATTTTAAAGTACTTATTAAAATCCCTTTTTGTATTTCTTTTCAATTAAAGTGTGTTTTTGAATTATGATTTGATTTGCTTCTTTTGTCTTTGATTTCCTCATTTATCATCGCTGTAATATCTAATAATTGTATTTCTGGTTTAGTTTAATTCACCGTTGTTTATATTGAATTTAGGGTTAGACATGTTAATTTCTATAAAATGCACTAATACTATGTAGATTGATACTAGCATAGGATTTATTCCTTTAATTGTATGTTTACTAAAAACGCTTATAGGTTAGAGAATTAGAGAAGTCTTTTTAATTAAGTTTTCTACTTACTTATTTACTTATTTTTTCTACTTATTCATAAGTTAGACCTTTTTCAGTTTCTGAAGTTGTTTATGAAAGTTTTTCCCATTCTTAAATTAAGAAAAAGAAGAGTTAATTAATGAGTAGTTTGATATTATCCTAGTATAATGCTTTGCTTTAATCACATTAATAATTAAATTTTTAGGAGTTTGACTCGGTTTTTCATTTTGAAAGATTTTTCAATCTTTTGTTTATTAAAGTATTTCTACAACGCCCTAGGAGCCCCTCTACCTTCGCATATATTTTGTAGCAACTCTAAGCCTACCAACCTCGGTCGATAATTAAATATTAGGTGTATTTAAGATAGTAGAACACACCCAAATAGAGGCTATGACCCCCTGGTTTATCATTTTCTACTGAAAGGATGCTACGAAACTCTATTTCCCAGATACCACTAGAAGGAGGTTATGACCCCCTAGTTTATCAGCTTCTACTGAAAGGATTCTAAGACACCCTATTTACCAGCTACCACTAGAAGGAGGCTACAACCCCCTGTTTTATCAGCTGCTGCTAAAAGGATGGTATGACACCCTATTTATCAGCTACCACTGGAAGGAGGATACAACCCCCTATTTTTTCAGCTACAACTAACAGGATGCTACTACACCCTATTTACCAGCTTCTATTGGAAGGAGGCTACACCCCCTGCAGACCTATTTCCTGCCCTAGCGCCACCTTGCCACCCTAATAACTTTTTAGTAATATTCCAGATTCCTTTACCCTTCAATCTCTGTTATACGCACTGGTCTCTTCTTCTTCTTCTTCTTCTATGATATGGACCCTAGAGATGACTTCTCTGACTCATCCCTCTGTGTATAAATACCTTCACGTTTTCTGCAAATGCATCTCTTCACCATTGTGTCATTTCATTCTTCAATCGTGCCTCTTCATGATAATTCCATTCCTCATTCTAACACTAATATGTCTAGTCATTTACCTCCATATTGATTCTTCAAAACAACTAAAACAATTCCCTCTTAATCGATTTACTATTTAATCCTCCAGTCGTGACCTTCCACATTCTCCATTTCCACAACCATCCTGAGTAGTTGATTTTATATCGAGCTTCTTCCTGACCGTAGATCTAATATAGGATGCAGTATGTAGATTACCTAACTATGGCATTTCTCAAAATGTCTTTTCTCTATTTCCACAGTTGTCTTTTCGCACCAACCGTTGATCTCCTGTGGGATCTTCCTTGACCATTGATTTGAGATAAGATGCGGATAGCAGAATGCAGGTTTGTGACTTTTTCAAAATGTTATTTTAAGATTTCTGGTTTCTGCACTAATATTTCCACACCATTGATCTTTTATAGATGTATTCCTGACCATCGATCTCCTGGATCGCGTGTTGCGGAATGCGGGTTCTCAAAGACTGAAATGATGCTTTCACAATTCTACGCCTTTCAGTTTCTTCCTTCTTTCTTCCTCACCATTGATCTTATGCGGTTGTTTTCCGGACCGTCAATCTTCCGAATTTTGGGTAACAAAATTGTGACATCTCCCAAAGTCTTTTCGTGATTCTTTGCCTTCCTCTTTCTACCTTCCGCATTTTGTTGGCAGACTGTGACATTTCCCAAGGTCTTTTTGCGATTCTCTGCCTTCCTCTTTTCTTCTGAACTGTTGATTTCTTGGTGGGTTCACTCCTAGCCCTCGATCTATGATCTAATGAATAATTTAGATCCTCACTTTTCTTTGTGAAGAAATCATTCACCACCGTAGATTTCCTCGGGAATAAAATCCTAACCATTGATCTCCGATCTAATGTGGATTGTTGACCTTCATTTTAATTTGTGTGGAAATCATTCTCTGCCATCGATCTTCTCAAAATTGGCTTCTGCAGGTCGTTCAACTGATCTAGACTGTCCACGTTGTCAATCATTTCTTAATGAAATATCACTCATATTGGCCTGTTTTAACCTCCTGTATCTTCATCTAACGAAATGTCTTTACCACCGTCGATCATACCAAACATGATGCCAAGACGGAGTCACAGGTCCAATACCTGATCCAATAAGCAAGCCAATAGTCATTGAGCTTTCATCATCATTGTCTGACGAATATCAAACACTTCACATTTTTGTTTATTCCATAGCCAAGCAAAACATTAACAGGATTGCTAGTTAAATCAACGGAATCATTTAAGACTGTTAGATTTTGATATATCTCGATCGACGCTGGACTCCAAATACTATAGAGCTGATTACATTAAAATTCTGCATCCAACCTCTGTTGTTAACCACCTTACTAGTTGAATCAGGGAAATCCTTGAGGATCGTCAGATATGTGTCACCACCAGATCAATGATGGAATTCAAATATGATGATGCGAATTTCATAAAAATTCTATGCACATCAAAAGTTTTCCAAAACATGCAACTCCACCCAGAGGAATCCCTGTGCGTCGCAGATGTATTTTAATGATCGATATTGGCTGTTGATCTCAATCCGATTTCCAGTTATTAGTTCTGATTTCATAACCCTACTCACATTTTATCCTCCTCTCTCTTTTATCAGCAAAATATTCTTCAGCCGTTGATCTTTTTCCACGTTTAATCTCCACCGCACGATCTTTAGTCATATGGGGATTGGTTTAGTCTTATCTCGGGCACATCTTCTAACTATGAAATTTAATTTCAACCATTGATCTGTGCAAGATGCAGATCTTTAACTCTATGATTGAATTGATAAGTGGAACGATCATTTCCTTTCCATGACGCTCTACGATAGACAATTTCGATCTCCTATACTTATGTTGTATTTCAAAATACACACATACACATAGAGAGATTCAAATACTTGCAAAGTAAACTCTTTTAGAGAGATTCAATTGCTGGACTCATCCTGCTACCATATCTACTAGTTATTCCTTTGTCATTCATGAATACCTTTGACATCAATGACAACTATTTTATCAACACTCATGCCTTTCACTAGTTCTTTTGTGACCTTCGTTAATGGTGCCCAAACACCTCAAGTCTCATCTAGTTTTGAGTTTAATTGTTCATGCTATGGTAGAAATAATTTTTGGGCTCTATACTTTTTTCTTTTTTAGACCAGACATGTTGATCCCGAATTTTTCGAAGTCGTTCCTACCTTTCCGATCAGAAATAAGAATGCACATTTGATCTAAAATGAGCCATTCCTAACTTCTCAAATACGACTTCTATCTTATGTACATCAATAGTTGGAATTAAGAAGTGAAAAACAACTCCTCCAAAAGACCTTCTCGACCTCCTGACTTCGACCACTACCTTTTGTATGTCAGGGTCGTAAGTCGGAAATGAAAAACAATTCCCAAATAGAACTATCCTGACTTATAAACTTTGAATACTACCTTCCATACGTTGGGATTTGGAAGTCATCACTGCTGAATGAACTCCAAATAAGACCACCCCAACTTCCCAACTCCATCGACTACCTTCTGCATGCCCAGAGTCGAGAGTCGGTAGCAGCACTGCAATCCATCCATGAACAACCTATCGATTTCGATGTCGTCACCTCGACACTATTTAAAATAGTAATAATATGAACCTATCAACCTTTTGATTCAGAAATCAAGAATATGCCCGTATTACTTCCAACTTCACATGCCAATATCTTTCACGTTTGAAGTCTGTTTTTAACAAAATGGGCGTTGCTGGAACTCTCTCAGTGAGCTCTATGCAACGTTGTGGTACTTTGAAACATCTAAGTACTTTGAATTTTGGCCATTATTTAACCCAAAAAATACCAAGAATCTGTAAACATGCTTGTTGGCAATGGATTCAGTTATGCAAAGAGCGACAAAGGAGATAGCGACGGGTGTCAAACTGGATTGCGCAAGAGAAATTTACCGACAAGTGTGGTTGGTCTGGTCAAAAGTAGTTAGAAGTTTGGTCCAATTTTGTTATAAAGTTGTCTTATGTGGAGCATTTTGTAAAGGCACAAGCCTATAAATAGAGTTAGAAGTAGAGTCAATACATCATCAGATAATAAGAGGATCTGTTGACAAGTGATTTTTGAGTTTGATCTGTGGCTGAATGACTTTTGGTTTGAGGATTTCAACCAGGGATGTTTTGTGATTTGTTGAAGTTAATATGAGAATGATGTTGATGGATAAACTATTGTATTTTTTATGTTCTCTATTTGTGATATTTCTCATGTTTGAATGATGTGAAGTCTTTATGTGTTTAATGTGTTTTTATATGTTGACATCTTTGTTAAGTTAATTTGTATCATGATTGTTTCGATACTGGAAATTACTGCGAATGATGATAAGTAGATTGGATAAATAATGTGTTAGAAAATCCTAGATCTATAAACAATATTGTGATAGAGTGATATTAAGTGCGCAAGTCCTCTTCCTTCTATGGAAACATGGGTCCTACATCCCTCGCTCAAACATATCGGGTGAGACTGCATCTTCTTCGTAGGTGTTGCTTGATAGGGTAAAACCTATCCGGGATCGTGTTTAGGGAGATTGTGTCGAAGGGTATCGACACTGAGTGAACCCATTTTGACTAAAGTGTGTCAACAAATGGTTCCATTGGTGGGACCTTAGTGCGAGGAAGAAGAGGATATGTTGTGGCAGCCAACAAAACTGGAGATCTAGGACTGGTTTGATCATAAGAGCTGAGAGTTAGTAGCCGAAGAAAACCAGAGCTCTGGACTGACATCAGAAGAGTTGCTGGGAAGATATATTTACCCTGATATTTACAAAATTTTCTCTTTCGAGTTCCCAATAATCTTGTACAAGTGATTGGCGCAACTTACCTTCCAGAAAATAAACTTCCAAAGAGGCGAAACTACTTACTGGAACCTTGAACTGATCCAATGGTTGAAAATGGTAAACAACAGGGCACCAATAGCTATCAAAGTGTGTCTTAACAACATTTTGGAAGGTTATATCACTGAGTTTGCTGTCGGCACAGTCAAATCCTATAGCGACGTAGAAAGTGAATTCTTCCAGGGACCAAGAGGGAGGTTCCTATTGTATTTGCAATTGTGGATTAAGATGCTCATCTATGAAAAATGAATACTGAAGATGAACTTAGACAAGTAAATCTATAGTGTGTGGAGGTTATGTGTACCGCGAATATGAGGTTTTGATGGAATGATATAGGGTAGATGGATGGGAATTACGATGAGACTGTGAGGGAAGTCGAGGAAGAGTGTGGTATTTTGCGAAGCAGGGTGAGGTTCCGACAAGAGAAGAGGCAGAGGATTGAGGATAATTGTGATTCAACTGGAACAAGAAACTACGAGAGGAGACCAAAAGGGACTAAGTGACCCTATAGTGATGAAGGATATGACCAGGCTATGCCCGAGTTTGAGGAAGGACCAACCCAAAGAAATAGCATACCTACACCTCTATGCACTGCGCCACATTCAGGAAGAAACACTAGATCATCACAAGAATTCCCTGTGTGTCACCACAGGAGTAATAGCAAAGGATAAACGAATACTAGAAGAATACCCAGAATGGCGCGTGATGACATAAAACTACCCTTGTTCCACAAGAATGAGACTGAATATCCTGAGTAGTATTGATTTCTTTGCAAAGCAGTATGGACTTTGAAGTAAGTCCAAGACGAAGATGTCAAGAAAGGAAAACTAGAGACAAACTTTAGAGGACGAGCATTGGATTGGTACATGAAGTTTGCACAAGTGTCGATAGGGAATCAATAGAAGACACTAGCTACGATTAGGACTGGACTAATCGAGGAATTCAAAAAACCCAAATTCGAGTCGCAGTACATTATTGAGTTAAAGGAAATAAAAGAATATTCGAACAAGTCGGTATGGGATTTCGATCAGCGGTTCAAGATGATAATGGCTAAGGTCATATTCTAGATGAGAGACGTACAACATAAAGAATGGTTCATCACAGCTTTGGTACCACACATCCGGATGCCATTAATGCAACAGAATATTGCGACATAGAACGAGGCTCTGGAAATTGCGATGAAGTTGGAAGCTTCAACAATTGGTGAAATGAGGGTTGGTATGAAATAGATCCATTCACAACTGGAAAATCTTACTATCCAGTTGCAGGATATCAAGAAGGGAAAGGATGTCCACGAAGAAGTATTTTGAACTCAATGTCGCACATTAGGAAATAATAAGGATCAATTTCGGGACTTCCACGAATATTTACAGGCTGGAACCCCTAATCCATTGAGTCAAGGCGATCTTCCATGGTGTCAGATTTTTCAAACTAGAGGAAATCGTTCTGAGGAATGTGTATATCTCCAAAAGGTTCTGTCAAGGCTAGCAAATCTATTTTGAAATTTATGTCGATCGGTTGGCTATGAAGAAAAGGATTGCATAGCATACAACTTTACTAATAAATAACAATGGATATGCATTTTATGAAAGCATAGGAACACCGATTGACGAAAATACTGCAACCGCAACAACAACAATAGTTTGTGTAACAACAACAATTGTTTTCTCTACCGTAACCTGTTGCGGTTGCAACTGTTCTCCCCAAATTTCTTAAAATTTGGGTCCCCTCCTCATAATTTAGAATTGTTTTAATCGTTGGACCCTTGAGCCTTTTTGGGGATGCTTTATTTTTTGAATGACTTTGAATATTGATTGTCAGCCTCTTTTGAAAGTGCCGTGTTTGAATTTCGTGATGGGTCACAGATGTGAGTCTGTTTCGCTAGCCGAGGATAAAGTCTTTTGTTCTTTAAGGCCGCTGTTGCAGAAGTAGAGCGAGTTTAACCTTTGCTGATTCTTAAAGATTTTGAGCACTTAATTTTTTATTAATTAGGCGTCTTATTATGTTAAATCGTCGGTTGATAGCCTTTTCCCGTCCACCGTTGCGGCTCCCAAATCGATTAGCCGTCCGAAGTATGAAGAGCTCCGACTGCCGATGCGTGTTGACCTTTTTGTCGCCTACTCGTAGCATTTTATTTTCCAGCATTGTGGCTGGGAAAGTCATTTGGATTTCAATGTAATGTCTTCCGACTTTCGATTGAGATTTTCTCGCCTGCGTTTCGGATGTCTCTAGCTCTTGTCTCCTCCACCGTTGTGGCTCCCAAAGTAGTTAAGCCTCCGATGTAAATTGTCTTCCGACTTCCGATTGAGAGTCTTCCCGCCCTCAAGTCTCGTGTCCCTAACATTTTCGCTTCCACCATTGCAGATCCTAAATCATTTATCCATCCGAAGTGAAAAGCGCTCTGCTGCCGATGCGTGTTGACTTTTCATCGCATGCCTGTAGCCTTTCATTTTCCGCCGTTGCGGCTAGGCAAAGCTTTTGGGATTCCGATGTTATTATCCTCCGACTGCCGATTAAAGAGTTTTTCCTGTCCTCGGGTCGCGTGCCCGTAAACTCTTTATTTTCTGTCGTTGCAGCTAGGGTGGGATTTTTAGCTCCCGATATCCTCGCTCTGAGCATCCGATGATTGCGAACCTGTAGATAAATGAAGTAGTGGTGCGCCTGGTCATTTCCGGTGGATTAGCCGGTTTTAGTTGTTTTTATTTGACGTTTTGCTTAAAATGTAAACCCCATGAATGATACACTTTGATGGATCGCAGGTGGACTTGAAGGACTCTTTAGGCAAACGCAGCACGAAGGCACATCTAGGCAGTTTTGGGAAAAGTCAAATCATGGTCCTTAGGACTGAAGAAAATGACAAAACGAATGATGACACAGGCACAGACTAGAAAGATCTATCAGTTAATAATCAGAAGATGAACGTTCACAGAAAATAAAATGGGAAGACAAAGCGACCTGAAGAAGAATCTGAAACTTTCGAGGGACTGAAAGGTCACACGTATGGAGGCAACCCAAACGATCTGCTGTTGTAGTTTAAATATTTGAAAGTAGAACTTAGAGAGGGAATTTTTCCCTGGAAAAACTTGTAAACCATTTGCTTGTAAGAGGAACTACTTCGTTTTACAATCAGAAACTGCAACTTTTGCCTGCTGGAGAAAGCGAAATGTGGAATGTATCCATGTGATTAAATGAATAATGTTGAAGGGGAACTATTTCGTTTTCAGCTGTGTTTCATTAACTGTGAGAGTATTTAACTTCCTGAACCTATGTTCTTGTTGAATGTTCTTCAGTATATTTTTGTGATGTTTTCCACTGTGAGTAATAAATGTTGTCCATAAACAATTGGCTATCTGGTTGTTCAAATATCTGTAATTGTTCATGTGTCTTGAAAGAAGTATCAGCTATCTGTAACTCTTCATAATGCATGTACAAAATATATTACTCACCAACGAATGATAATATTGCTCCCTAGGGATAGTTTAGGTAGTTAGTTTTAATTTCTTGTTGTATGTGATTTAGATGCTTGTGAATGCTAAGACGAGAGGTAAGAACCTGCACATCACGTTGTGACTTCTCCTTGCATCTTATCGCCCGGCATGGTTAATTAGGCACTTGCATATCATACATTAAGTCAAAAAATACAAAATATACAGTGGACCGGGCCACAACCGGTAAAACCCTTTGTTTTGTTATTTGACCTACGGTAGCCGGAATGCAAACCGGACGGATTCCCCATACCAAACAGTCACGGGCTAGTTGGGAACGTTGACTGGGGAGTATCCCTTACTGTTGTTTCCTGCGAATTTCCAGGACTCAACAGTTTTGGCACTAGAAATAGGGCCGTCAGTGTATGGCTGGCCGAGGAAACCCGTTTTCCCAAGATTATTCCACCGGTAATAGTTCTGAAAGCAGTGGGCTTCATAATCCAATTCCGAAAGAAAGAAATAGAGAACATCTATATGCTCTTCGCAACGAAGTTGTTAATGATCTGAGAAGACACACCAGGGCATATGTAAAGAATATTGGGGGATTTCCAATCATCCCTGAATTTCCAAGAAGAGAGTATAAAAGGAAAGATTGTCCTGTAGTAGAAGAATCAGTGCTGGTTGGATACTGGGAAGAACTTGTAGAAAAAGCCTTACAAGAAGTTGTGCTAACTTTGAATCAAGAAGGCCCAGATACCCCTCATAGTTCTCTTGCGCATACTCTAGTTGGCTCACCTCCTCACTCTCCGCCCAGACTCATGGCAGGCGTAAATGCAAATCAACCACCTAACCCACCTAAGCCACCAACCGCATGGAGATCCAGATCACCATTAAACCTGACACCTCCATTACATGACCTACCTCAAGCCTTTGACAAGATGTTGCCCAAGTTCAACCCAAATGAGAAAATACTAGTAGATGATCACCTACAAAGTTTTTACTTGGAAATTGAAGGATTAAGGGCCGGGGAGTATGAAGATGTAGTATGCAGACTGTTCCTGCATACCCTTAAAGGAGCTGCGGCATCATGGTACTTTGGGTTTCCTGCTAACTCTATCCCTGATTGGGATACCTTCGAAAGAATTTTCAGAAGTAAGTATGCAACTCAGAAAACTCATGAAGCCCTCATGAAAGGGCTATGCGCCTTGAAGAAAGAAAGAAAGGAAAAAGTGCACAGTTTCACACAAAGGTTTGCAGCCTATCTCAAGAATTTTTTTGAAACGGATAAACCTTTAGACAAAGTTTCGATTGAATATTATACTTCAGCTTTAGGCCCTGATTTGGCCATGTTTGCCAAAGGTAGGGCCAAGCCTACCTTGACGGAAACCTATGAAGAATCAGAAGTAGTGGAAGCTGAAAGAGAGAGCATTGAAGACTATCCAGAATAGTTAGGAGAAAAAGGTGCGGGAAGAAAAGCCTTATTGTTTACTAAGCCTAAGGAAGAAAATTCGCCAGATTTGGAAAATATGGCCAAAATGATGCAGAAGCTTTCCAACAAAATCATAGATTTCGAAAAGGAGAAGGAAACACAAAAGTTTTATAAGCCATATTATAAGAAAAGAGAGGATAACAATCAGTCTCAACCTCCTCCTCACAATACTGCATCTATGAATTTGACAGAGGTAGGCATGGACAATTTTTGCACTTTCCATGAACATCCACACTCTGAAAAGAATTGTCCTCAATGGATAAATTCGATGACGTTGGTCATGAATCAGCTGCTGGATTCTAGATTAATAGAAGATGGAGATGAAGAGAAGAAAGAGAATACTACGTCAACAAAGGAACAAGAAGAGGAAACCATGGTTTTGTGGGATTTTGTTTCGTTATTTGATGCTGAAGAGGAAAAGTATTAGGGCTGCAAGGACATCATGGAAACCAACGTGGAAACTAGGAGCCAAGGGACAATTAAAGAAAACAGTCTCATTCTACCAAAGATCAAAAGACTGCAAAGAAATGTAAAGAAATTTCAGAATAAATCCTTAGCTGATAAGATTCCAGAATTCACTATTACCAGCCAAGATACGAAACATAATAATACGTTGGCTAGGCCAAATGAAGGAAAGATAAATGTTGATAAACCTCATCCCATTGAGCAGCCGATGGATTATGACATCGTGGAAGATTTAAAGAAGGTAAAAGCGAATGTTCCACTATTTGAAATGTGTAAAGTGCCGCAGCAAAAAGAAAGAATATTGAAAGCACTTGAAGCATCGGATGAGAAGCTGCCCACTGACAATCAACCTCAAGAAGAAGAAATTGGAGAAACCAGTGTTGGAGGTAAGTCTAAAAGCAAACATCCACCTTTCCTCCTCACATTTGAAATTTTCAATCATAACGTGCACAATTTTCTGGTAGACTCAGGGGCGTTAGTTAATGTCATGCCAATATTGGTCTGTAAAAAGATAAATGGGCAGCCTAAGCCATCCACGTGGAGGGTTGTTCAGTTGGATAGGACAGATGTAAAGGTAATAGGTGAGATGGAAGATGTCCTAGTCCATCTGGCATCTAATGACAAAGTATGCCAACTTATTAACATCGTGGTGGCTGATATACTAGACGCTTATGGTCTTGTCCTGAGCAGAGATTGGTCGGCCAAATTAAATAGATATTTCGCCTCAGATTGGTCACATCTGTGGTTTCCATACAAAGGGAGTCCGAATCAGATTAAGATTATGAGAGAACCTTACATGAAGTACAATGTTACTCAACTGGAGGAGAAGAATGTACCAGTGGATTCTTTATTGGGAAACTATTTTATTGAGTTGGAACCAAGAAATTACCAAGCAGAAGAAGCCAGCAACACATCTGAAAGCCAGCCTAATCTCCTTTGATTCTCATAGGTTGATGAGATTGACTGTAATATAGTAAGCTTAGCAGTAGGAATAGATTCACCTTCAGTAGTTAGTGATTTTTGGACTTTGTTTTTTGATGGCTCTAAGACATTAGAGGGGTCAGGGGCTGGCTGTGTCCTGATCGACCCCCAGAAGAATAAACATTTTCTTTCCTGTAGATTAGATTTTGGATGTACTAATAATACAACTGAGTACGAAGCGCTGGTGCGGGGTTTGAGGAAAGCGATTGAATTAAAGGTAAGTCATCTAAAAGTTTTTGGGGATTCTGAAATTATTGTGAAACCAATCCGGAATCAAATACATTGTGTTTCCCCTCATTTGAAAGCTTACCAAAATGAGGTATGTGATCTGCTTAAATGTTTTAATGCATTCAATATTATTTCAATTCCAAGGCTTAAAAATGCAGCAGCTGACCTGTTGGCCACATCAACCGCTAGGTTGGTACCCACTAATAATCGATGCTCTGTTGAATTAATTTTCAGGCCCTCTGTACCTGATATGATTACGAACCTACGAGTGTTCGATGATGACCAACAGATTATAGAATGTTTAACAAATGACGAGGTGTTAAAGGAGCGATCATAGACGATGAAGAACATCAGGCTGAGATGAAATATGACAATTTCATCCCTAAAGGAGTCAGAACATGGAAAGAATGTTTGATTTAAATGAAAAGTTCAGAAGACCAGCCAACATGAAGAATCACAGCTCATCTCTACATTTCGAGCTGATAAATTTAGGAATTGAGGCGATTCCTAAATTTGTAAACCTTGGCAAATGTTGTTCACCAGCGGAAAGAGACAAGATCGTCAGTCTATTTAAACAATATAAAGATGTTTTCGCATGGACATACAAAGATTTGAAAACATACGACACCAGCATCATCAAGCATGTCATCCCCATTAAAGCCGGCGTCAAGCCATATCAACAACCTTTGAGAAAAATCCATCCGAAATTGGAACCGCTTATTCAGAGTGAAGTAAAGAAATTATTGGATGCTAGAATCATTTTCAAGGTCAGACACTCTGAGTGGGTATCAAAGCTGGTACCAGTAAGGAAAAAGTTTGGAGAAATTAGACTCTGCTTGGATTTCAAGAACTTAAACCGGGCATCAAACAAAGATAACTATCCTGTCCCACCCATGGAGCAATTGCTACAAATGGTTTCGGGCTCTGAACTGTTTTCATTATTAGACAGTTTCTCTGGCTACAATCAGGTATTAGTAGCCGAAGAAGACATATTGAAGACAACGTTCAGGATCAAATGGGGAACGTTTGCTTATAGAAGGATTCCCTTTGGGCTGATAAATGCTGGAGTGACATTTCAGAGGGCTATGGACATAGCTTTCCGCAAATTGATTGGCCATAGTACGGTAGTATACCTTGATGATATTACTATATTCTCGAAAAGGAAAGAAGAGCACGCGTTTCACTTAAGGCAGATTTTTGAACGCTGTCGGAAATATGGCATCTTGATAAATACCAAAAAATGTGTGTTTGCTGTTACAGAGGGTAAGCTGCTTGGTCACACAGTATCGAAGGAGGGAATTTCTATAGACCCTGAAAGAGTTAAGGCCATTGAATAGATTCCCTTACCCCATAATAAAAAAGGGATGCAATCATTTATGGGAACAATTAACTTCGTGCGAAGATTTGTGCCTGATTTCGCTCAGATTGTCAAGCCATTGCAGCAAATGGTGAAGCAAAATGCACAATTCAAGTGGACCGAGATAGAGAAGAACACTTTCAGCAAAATTAAAACTGCTGTTGCACACGCACCCTCCCTGAGAAGTCCAAATTTTGATAAAGACTTTATTCTGTATACCTTTGCATCTGATGATTCGCTAGCAGCTGTGTTTACACAAAAGGAAGATGGGGGGGATGAATTCCCAATATCCTTCATGAGAATTGGTCTACAAGGGGCTGAATTAAATTACCCAGCCATTGATAAGTAAGCTTATGCAGTATTCAAAGCAGTGAAGCAATTCAGGCCTTATATTTTGAAGAATCGAACCAAGGTGATAGTCCCCTACCCAGCTGTAAGGTCCCTTCTTATACAGAAGGAGTTAGGAGAAAGAAGAGGAAACTGGGTTACAGCTCTTCAAGAATACAACCTTGAATTCAAGCCAACATCTATAGTTAAAGGACAAGGGTTGTGCAAACAGATGACTGAAAATGAAAAAAAATGAAGAGCACGCCTGGGAAGATGAAGCCGAATTACATGTAATGGAGGTATGTCCTTTGTTTACAGCTCCCGAGTCTTGGTATAGAGACCTTGTGCATTACCTGTAGGCAGGGATGTTTCCAGAACATTGGAGTTCCAAGCAAAGAAGGGCGCTACATCTTAAATTATCCTCCTATCAACTTGTAGAAGGAGTACTATTCAGAAAAAATTATGACGGGGTTCTTCTCAGATGCTTAGAAAAGGAAGATGTGAAGAAAGTAATGTCAGAGTTGGATGACGGTCTTGCTGGGGGACATTATTCAGGAGATACTACAGCCCACAAAATCCTCAGAGCTGGGTACTATTGGCCTACACTCTTCAAATATGCACACACACATGTCAGGAAGTGTGATATTTGCCAGAGGTGTAGTGGGAGACAACCTAAAGCAGCATCACCCCTAAATCCTGTGATGATCACAGAACCATTCGAGCAATGGGGGCTGGATATTATTGGAGAAATAAAACTGAATTCCTCCCTACAGCAAAAGTACATTCTGACCGCTACTGATTATTTCACTCGCTGGGTCGAAGCTATCCCGCTGCGCAGGATAAATGAAGACGAAGTCATCAGTTTCCTGCAAGATCATATCATGACTAGGTTTGGAGTTCCAGTTTCGTTAGTCTTTGATAATGCTAAGTACTTTTCATCAATTAAATTGACTGCTTTTGCTCATGATAAAGGGATAAAATTTCATTATTCTGCTAATTATTATCCACAAGGAAATGGCCTGGCTGAATCCTCAAACAAAAACCTGATTAGAATTTTAAAGAAGACTGTAATAGAAAACCAGAGGAGTTGGCATGCAGCGCTACCAAACTCCCTTTGGGCCGATAGAGTCACCCCCAAGTCTGCGATAGGAGTGTCACCGTATACCCTTGTGTATGGTAAAGAAGCCATTATTCCCCCCAATATCATGCTGCCCTCTTCCATAATAGCTCAAGAGTCTAGAGGGTCAGATGATGAAGTTTTGCAAATAAGGATATATAATCTCCTGAAAGCAGAAGAGGCTAGATCTAAAGCCAGAGAGTGCTTTAAGCAACAGCATGAGGTAATAAAGAGATGGTTCGACAAACATAAGGTTGGAACAAAATAATTTGAGGTTGGTGATTTGGTTCTCAAATGGGATCACCCCCATGATGAGAAAGGAAATCATACTAAATTCCAGCAGTTGTGGGTAGGCCCTTTTCAGATAACGGCAAAGATCGGCCCTTCTACTTATAAGTTGCAAGATCTACAGGGGCGGGAAGAACTTACCAGTGAATGGTTTGGTTCTCGAACCTTATTTTTCCTGAGTTTCTTCGAGTTCTTCTGTCTTGTATATAAATAATCTGTTTGGCTGTCTTGTGAGTCATGTTTTTCAGTTTGTTTTAGTTTGATTTTTTCTTGATTCCAATAAAGGGAACGAACCCACGATTGCATGGAGAACATCAAAATGTTTGGGAATGATCAACATTTTTGGGCCTCAGACTGTGTGTTGCTAAAAGAACTTCTTCCAGTTTAGCAGTTTTCTTGAATAAGCTCTGTGTGCATTGAAGTCCTGCTTAACCCCTGTGAAATAAACCGGATTCGAAGAGTCTAGAATACTATGTTGAGGCTCCATCCACGTCACACTTAAAATGTTCTAAGGAGCAACAGCAGAGGACCCATGGAAAGGAGCGAGGTGAACAGTATATTAAATATAAATGATCCCATGCCAATAAACGAAGGCTAGAAGGAAAATAAGAGTAAAAAACTCCTATGAAAGCATCATACATCAAAGCAGATGCTGAATCATAAGTACTAAATTGCCGAAAGATCCTCTTTGTCCGTGAGCTGAAATATGAAGTACACCGCTCACACAAAAGGACACTATGGGATAGAGGATCCTATATTAAAATTCAGTAAGAAAGGCATGCAGGAGGACTCATATGAACAGGGACAAAAGTCCAAAAGCACAAAAAGTGCTAAAATGGCATGGGAACGAGGAACGAATGAATATGTCTGTTTACCATGTGCTACAATCCTGTGGTGTCCAAGCTATTAGCTACCTGAAGACAAAGGTAATAATGAAACTCATCCTCTGGCCTCAACAGAGTTATCTGGACTTGAAAATCTTGGTTTCCACTCTCCCAAATTGGACTATTATTAATGATTGAAGGTACACACTTCCGACATTCGAGAAATCCAGATAGCTAGAAGAATTCAATAGGATTCATTTGTTGTTAAACAGTCTATCACTCAAAGAATAATTTCCCAGAGATCTAGGTTCACCAGGTAATCACCAATTGTTGTGGCTGCAACTGTTCTCCCCAAATTTCTTAAAATTTGGGTCCCCTCCTCATAATTTAGAATTGTTTTAATCGTTGGACCCTTGAGCCTTTTTGGGGATGCTTTATTTTTCGGATGACTTTGAAGATTGATTGTCAGCCTGTTTTAAAAGTGCCGTGTTTGAATTTCGTGATGGGTCACAGATGTGATTTTGTTTCTCCAGCGGAGGATAAAGTCTTTTGTTCTTTAAGGCCGTTGTTGCGGAAGTAGAGCGGGTTTAACCTTTGCTGATTCTTAAAGATTTTGAGCACTTAATGTTTTATTAATCAGGCGTATTACTATGTTAAATCAGTGGCTGATAGCCTTTTCGCATCCGCCGTTACGGCTCCCAAATTGATTAGCCATCCGAAGTATGAAGAGCTTCGACTGCCGATGCATGTTGACCTTTTCGTCGCCTACCCATAGCGTTTTATTTTCCGCCGTTGCAGCTGGGAAGTCATTTGGCTTTTGATGTAATGTCTTCCAAATTTTGATTGATCTTTTCCTGCCCGCGTTTCGAATGTCTCTAGCTCTTGTCTCCTCCGCCGTTGCAGCTCCCAAAGTAGTTAAGCCTCCGATGTAAATTGTCTTCCGACTTCCGATTGAGTGTCTTCCCGCCCTCAGGTCTCGTGTCGCTAACCTTTTCACTTCTGCTGTTGTGGCTCCTAAAGCATTTAGCCATCTGAAGTGAAAAGCGCTCCGCTGCCAATGTGTGTTGACTTTTCATCGCATGCCTGTAGCCTTTCATTTTCCGCCGTTGCGGCTAGGCAAAGATTTTGGGCTTCCGATTTTATTATCCTTCGACTTCCGATTGAAGAGTTTTTCCCGCCCTCGAGTCACGTGCCCATAAACTCTTTATTTTCCGCCGTTGCGGCCGGGGTGGGATTTTTAGCTCCCGATATCCCGCTCTGAGCATCCGATGATTGCGAACCTGTAGATAAACGAAGTAGTGGTGCGCCTGGTCATTTTCGGTGGATTAGCCGGTTTTAGTTGTTTTTATTTGATGTTTTGATTAAAATGTAGACCCCATGAATGATACACTTTGATGGATCGTAGGTGGACTTGAAGGACTCTTCAGGCAAACGCAGCATGAAGGCACATCTAGGCAGTTTTGGGAAAAGTCAAACCGTGGTCCTTAGGACTGAAGAAAAGGACAAAATGAATGACGACAAAGGCATAGACTAGAAATATCTATCAGTTACTAATCAGAAGATGAACGTTCACAGAAAATAAAATGGGAAGACAAAGCGACCTGAAGAAGAATCTGAAATGTTCGAGGGACTGAAAGGTCACATGTATGGAGGCAGCCCAAACGATCTGCTGTTGTAGTTTAAATATTTGAAAGTAGAACTTAGAGAGGGAATTTTTCCCTAGAAAAACTTGTAAACCATTTGCTTGTAAGAGGAACTACTTCGTTTTACAATCAGAAACTGCAACTTTTGCCTGCTGGAGAAAGCGAAATGTGGAATGTATCAATGTGATTGAATGAATAATGTTGAAGGGGAACTATTTCGTTTTCAGCTGTGTTTCATTAACTGTGAGAGTATTTAACTTCCTAAACCTATGTTCTTGTTGAATGTTCTTCAGTATATTTTTGTGATGTTTTCCATTGTGAGTAATAAATGTTGTCCATAAACAATTGGCTATCTGGTTGTTCAAATATTTGTAATTGTTCATGTGTCTTGAAATAAGTATTAGCTATCTGTAACTCTTCATAATGCATGTACAAAATATATTACTCACCAACGAATGATAATCCTGCTCCCTAGGGATAGTTTAGGTAGTTAGTTTTAATTTCTTGTTGTATGTGATTTAGATGCTTGTGAATGCTAAGACGAGAGGTAAGAACCTGCACATCACATTGTGACTGCTCCTTGCATCTTATCGCCCTGCATGCTTAATTAGGCACTTGCATATCATACATTAAATAAAAAAATACAAAATATACGGTGGACCGGGCCGCAACCGGTAAAACCCTTTGTTTTGTTATTTGATCTACGGTAGCCGAACCGCAAACCGGACGGATTCCCCATACCAAACAGTCACGGGCTAGTTGGGAACGTTGACTGGGGAGAATCCCTTACTGTTGTTGCCTGCGAATTTCCAGGCCTCAACACAACCATAGTACAATCAAATGCAGTATAATCAGTAGCAGCTGCAGTATACTTAGCTGTAGTATACTCAACCACAGTACACTCAACCGTAGCCTAACCATCAACATCAACTTAACCAACCGCGGTATTAGTCACAAGGAGGATTTCGCGGAGGATTAAATGGAGTCTTTGGTCACAGAGGTGCTATGGGACAAGGTCCTGGAACAATGACGTGTTATAAATGTGGAGTTTTGGGAAATTATCAGAGGGACTGTGCAAAGCTACAATCCCAATGTACTTATTGCACTGTCGTAGATCACACTATCAAAGA
This sequence comes from Pseudotsuga menziesii, assembly GCA_001517045.1. Lineage (NCBI taxonomy): Eukaryota > Viridiplantae > Streptophyta > Pinopsida > Pinales > Pinaceae > Pseudotsuga > Pseudotsuga menziesii. The sequence goes on along the minus strand of LPNX011126965.1, from coordinate 370,651 downwards.
CTTCCCATAGTTTATTGTGAAGTGGCAGGCTAAGAACCAACCACAACCACAGCTGAACCAGAATGTGAACCAAGATGAAAATTAGAATCAAGGACCAACTGTAGGAAAAATACCAATGGAACCCATTGTTATATTTTTATCATTAAGCTAGCATTATGATCTTAGGATTTTTAACTAAGAGAATAACATGCACAGCAATAAAACACAAGAGACAAGAGACACAAAGAATTTTCCTTGGGGAAACCATAAAGGAGAAAAACCGACAACTTCCTCAGAGATAGAATCAACACCAAAAGTAAAACCCGAAAACATAAATATGATCTCCCGATAGCAGCAGTCTCTCTCTTGTCCCAGTAACTTCTCCTCTCACTCATGCGTCCCAATGAGTGAGTGTGTGTGTGATAAATAGAGATACTCACTCTCTATTTATATTCTTTTGTTCACTTGAAACCCACTCCAACATGTCGGCCTCATTTAACAATTACTTACTAGAGCCGACATCTCTAGGAGTGTCTAATAACCCTAGTGCCCCACAACTTGTGGGGACTTTGCCTCTTTCGACCAATAAGGAGGTTTATCCTTAACACAATGGTGGGGACTATTTCCATGACTTACAATGACTCACCTAGGGTCGACTTCACTAGGATAGTCTAATAACCCTAGGGCCCCATAATTGTGGGGACTTTAACCCTTGACCAATAGGAGGGTTACCCAGAATGACTTGACATGAATTTTATATTATAGAAACTTCCCATAATAAACATCGGGGTATGACATGACTCAATTACATTACAAATACATCCCAGAATAAACATCGGTTTACAATACATAAGAAATACAGATGAATACATTCCAAACTTACAATTACATCAACACTCCCTCTTAACTAGGAAGGTATTCTCTTGACACAATTTATTAGCACAAGTCTTCTTCTCTGTATCATCTGGATCATCATTGAGTTCTCTTCATCTTCATCTTCAAGTCATCTCCATCTTCAAGTCATCTTCATCTTCAAGTCATATTCATCATCGGATCTGGATCATCACTGGATCTGGATCATCATCACTAGATCTGGATCATCATCACTGGACATCATCACTAGATCTGGATCATCACTCTATCTGGATCATCACTTCTGAGCCATCATCACTGGATCTATATCCTCACTCGATCTGGATCAGTACCATGGGTGCTATCTCATGATTCTTCTCGTCACAGGAAGTTCTACAGAGCCAACCCTTTTTCATACTGGTTGTAGCCTCCATGTAGGTCTTTCTTCAGCGCTTATATCTTACACCAAGTCAGAATGAACCATCCAACACTTACATCTGACCTACTTGTCATAAAGGCATGCCCAACACTCACATCTGATCATGTAAGAACAAATTGTACAATCACATCAGAAAGGAACAACACTCACATTCACCAGCATGATAGGACACAACTACTATCATCTGTGAAAAGGCTCAGCACTTACAACCACCAGCATGATAGGACACAACTAATATCATCTGTGGAAGGGCACAACACTCACATCCACCAGCATGGTAGGACACACCAACTACCATCTGTGGAAAGGCACATCACTTACAATCACCATCATGGTAGGACACACCTACTACCATCTGTGAATAGGCGTAGCACTCACATCCACCAGCATGATAGGACACACCTACTATCATCTGTGGAAAGTATTTTCACTTACATTTGATCATGTGGGAGCACATCCCTCAGTCACATCAAAATGGCTCTCAGTCCTAGACTGAGGATTCCTGGTACCTCACCAGGTAGCTCCATTCCAAGAATGGCGGTAGCCCTTATATCTGACACCAAGTCAGAATGGCTAGCACTCACATTTGACATGGAAGGAACCTAATCCTTTAGCCATGACAGAATGGATCAACCCTTACATATGATCAAATGGGAACAATTCCCTCTATCACATCAGAATGGCCATGCACTCATATATGATCATGTGAGAACACATCCCACAGTCATATCAAAATGGCCCTTAGTCCCAGACCAAGTATTCTTGGTGCCTCACCAGTCATCTCCATTCCAAGAATGGCAATAGCCCTTATATCTGATCATGTAGGAACTGATCCTACATTCATATCAGAATGGCTCAACACTCATATCTGACATGGAAGGAACCAATCCTCTCACCATGACAGAATGGCTTAGCCCTTACATCTGACCTACTCGTCAGAATGGCTTACGGATTTAGCACTCATATCTGACATGGAAGGAACCAATCCTCTCACCATGACAGAATGGCTATGGGTCTCATAATTTTCCCTTGGAGGAAACCTCAATCTGGAGAACACCAAGCTTCTCCCTGAAGTACTCAAACTTCACCCTAGCCAATGGCTTCGTCAACACATCAACTATCTGTTCCTATGTCGCAACATACTAGAGCTTTACTGCTCCCCTTTGCACCATATCCCTGATATAGTGATACTTGATCTCGATATGTTTCGACTTGTATTGGAACACTGGATTCTCTGACAACTTCATGCAACTCTGGTTGTCACAATGTATACAAGTAGCATCCAACTGGAGATCAAATAAATCAGATAGTAGCTTCCATAGCCATACTGCCTCACAACTAGCTGAACAAGCTGCGACATACTCTACTTCAGCTGTACTTTGTGCCACACAGGATTGCTTCCTACTAAACCAAGAGATCACACCAGATCCCATACTAAAGCAACATCTTGAAGTGCTCTTCCTATCAATGGCATTGCCTGCCCAATCTGAATCAACATAACCCTGTAGGTTAATCTTAGATTCGACTCATACTTGAGCCCATAATCAACTATACCCCTCAGGTACCTCAGAATATGCTTTGCAGCAGTCAAGTGAACATGTCTCGGATCTGTCAGGAACTGGCTCAAGGTGTTCACAACAAAGCAAATATCTGGTCTCGTGTTCGTCAGGTACATCAAGGACCCAATCATCTGACGATACATCGTAGCAGCAATCGTCTCTGATGAAGCATCACTCAATATCTTTATGCTTGATGCCATAGGTGTGGTCATGGCCTTGTAGTCCATCATCCTGAACCTCTTCAGGATCTCTACTGCATACTTCCCTTGTCCACACCTCCATGCCTAGAAAATAGTGCATCGATGCATAACAGGAGCATCACTGGTCTTCCACCTTCAACCTTGAAGCAAAGGTTGGAATCCACTTTACTCTTAGTAAATCCTAGAGTCATTAGTAATCTGTCCATCCTGTTGTACCATGTCGAACCTCAAGATATTCTGTAGTCACTCCCTCTGAAGCGGAGCATCATACTCCCTCTGTCTTTTGTACTCTATGCACTGAAACATTCTGTACCGAAGTGACATGTAGCTTCCCATGCTACTAATATTCTATGTATCCATCTAGTGTATAGAATTTCATCTTCAACCTTGTAGCAAAGGTTAAGATCTTCATCAAGTTCATCATGTATGTGTTTCAACTCCCACTGGCTGCAAATGTCTCTTCGTAGTTTATGCCTTCTTTTCGTGGGAAGCCTCGTGCTACGAATCTTGCTTTTTATCCCATGATGTTTCCATCTACTGCATAATGGAACTATGAACTTCTCTTCAGGTCTCGATACTGCATCCTAGACATCATTCTTCTTGAACTAATCTTCCTTTTGTTCTTGGAAGGTTCTGCATCAATGATGTCGCTGCATTCATCATATTATTTTTCATTTTGAAATGTCATCACTTGTTCTTCGGAACAAGTCTCATCCTTCTTTGCTTGTAGCCGATTATGTATGTGATCTTTCCTACAAGTCAAATGCATTTGTATGGTTAGAAACATTTCATAAGGTATATTCATACTAGAAAATTCTTATGCATAAAGATATGATCATGCAACTACTTTAGCCAATACAACATTCATCCATATCTCACGAAAACTTTTCTAGATGCCTTCCATCTCTACGAGGCAATATTGAGATTGTGCACTAATCCAATATGTCAGCAAAGAGGTTTCATTCTAGATAAGTTACAATGGAGAGTTGCATAGCACCATGAGCTACTTACCCATCACATGCATATTAGTAGTATAATATCATTAATGCAAACATTCTATCATGCATAATACATTAACTGAATATAAACAAATGCATAACAAAACAATGAAATGACAATTGAATACTTATCGTTATTTGTTTTGTGGGTAGACTCCTTCTTGATCCTTCCACTTCATCATCTTCTTCATTCATGAATTTTCCAAACTCTCAAGATGGATAAGAGGTTCTACAAGAATTGAGTCGTTCATATTCCTCATCGCTTGAGGGATCTTCTTTCGATGGTGAGAGCTTGATATTCAATTGCTCCTATCTTCTCTTCTCTTCTTATGAGTCGAGCTTCTTCTTCTTCCTAGAGTATGCTGAAAGTAATCACTTCCTTCTGGCACACATTCCTTGAATGAATGAATCCCATGATCCTGGGAGCCCATTCAAGGTGGCTATCACCACTTCTACATTATTCACTTCTTATTTTACTACTTCAAGTTGTTCTCTGATTTGAGAGACCCCCGTAAAGTATGACTGTATGGTCTCTGCATTCTGGATCTTCACATTCTTCAAATGTTTTCTCAAAGTCATATTCTGATTTATGTTCTTCCCTTCAAATGGCTTGGTCAAGGAATCAAACATCTTCGGTGTATTTAGGGAAGACACTTGTGGTACAATCTGATCCGTGATTGAATCAACAGTGATCTTCTTGGCCTTAACCAAGTTCTTTTGGTGTAAGGCTTTTAGCCTCATCTCCCTTTAGAGCTGGAAATTCTTTACTCATGTAGGTGTCCAATTCATTTTCTTCAGAGAGATCAAATACTTCCATGCTTGGAATTTGTTACCTTCACCAAGATAATTATCAAGCTGATGTGATAGATCACTTTGAAATGAGAACCTCAAATGCAAATAGCAAAAGATTAGATCTTACTGATTTGAGGTGTCCGTCCTGATTCCGGAGCTAGCTGATCTAGGGTTTGTTAGAGAAACCCTAATTTTAAAAACTTGGAATATTTTAGATTTTATTGGATAGAAAGATAGATCTCTTCAAATGGAGCTGTCCAATGTACTCCTTTTCTGAAAATAGTGGAGGGAAGCTCCCGGAACAGGAAGCCCTAGTTTTCCAAATTCTTCTACAGGAATGTCTGTTACTGTTTCTATGGTATCTCCAAAATGACTACTCCTCTGTATCTAAAATTTTCCATTGAGGTATCCTCACATTTCCCTGTTCCAACACCATAGGTTTCATCAGAATTGGTTTCACCAATTGGGACTTATGGTAATTTTCCCAAGGTGACCTGTTACAGGACTGTTGAGAACAACGAAGTTGTACGGACTTCCACGTGTCACTGGTTCATCTTTTGAGTCTGAAACTCGGACCAAAGAAATTAAAGTCCATTAAATTTCTGGAACATCTTCAGAAACCTCATTTGGACCTGTGTAGCTCAAGATATAGCAATTATCCCTAGGTGTCTTGTTTAGGGATGAATTCTGGAAGAGGATGGAACCCTAACTTGGAGGGATCATATATCCCAGAATATAGAAAATATGAGGATGAATGTTGGACACAGTGTACATCAGAATTTTATCTTCTGTCTTTGCAATTTTCAGCACCTGATCCTTCTCCAATCTCAGGATATAGTGAATGTACCAAAACGCAACAGTTTTAGTATTTAGGGTTTTTCTAGCTCGAGGTCAAACTAGGGTTTGACTTTCCTGGAGTTTCACCAAACCAAAAATCTTGATCCAGGTCTCTAAACTTCGATTTTGATGAGGAGATAAATCCTATGCCAGGCTCACTCAAAAATTCCTCTTCTGCAAGAAGCCATAATTTCCACATCGAAAACTGAAAATGCTTGGAATCGAATTCCGCTTTGACAGAAAGATGCGCCCTTTAATGGAGAGTCATCCTAGCATACTTTTACTGATGGATTGTGGAGAGAGACCCAAAAAGTAAGAATCCCTAGCTTCTGCAGCTGCACAATGTCTTCTTCTCAGGTTAGATATGATACCATGTTATATTTTTATCATTAAGCTAGCATTGTGATGTTAGGATTTTTAACTGAGAGAATAACATGCACAACAATAAAACATAAGAGACAAGAGACACACAAATTTTCCTCGGGGAAACCATAAAGGAGAAAACCCCGCAACTTCCTCAGAGATAGAATAAGCACCAAAAGTAAAACCTGAAAACATAAAGATGATCTCCCGACAACAACAGCCTCTCTCTTGTCCCAGTAACTTCTCCTCTCACTCATGTGCCCCAATGAGTGAGTGTGTGTGTGATAAATAGAGACACTCACTCTCTATTTATATTCTTTCATTCACTTGAAACCCACTCCAACATATAGGCCTCACTTAACAATTACTTACTAGAGCCGACATCTCTAGGAGTGTCTAATAACCCTAGTGCCCCACAACTTGTGGGGCCTTTGCCTCCTCTGACCAACAAGGAGGTTTATCCTTAACACAATGGTGGGGACTATTGCCCTGACTTACAATGACTCACCTAGGGTCAACTTCACTAGGATAGTCTAATAACCCTAGGGCTCCATAACTGTGGGGCCTTTAACCCTTGACCAATAGGACGGTTACCCACAATGACTTGACATGACTTTTATATTATAGAAACTTACCGAAATAAACATCGAGGTATGACATGACTCAATTACATTACAAATACATCCTGTAATAAACATCAGGTTACAATACATAAGAAATACAGATGAATACATTCCGAACTTACAATTACATCAACACCCAGGACTCATCCTGCAGATGTTGGAGTCATAACTTGAGGAGGAGAAACAATGAGAGATGATGGACCACTCCCAAATATCCGATTGACGGCTTGAAAGAAGGTTTGATTCGACGTTAACACCGAGAAATAAACTTTGTTTGATGCAAGAGACATACTGAACATAAACACTGGTAGGTTTCCTATCTATGAAATGCCACCTACTTTTGATTCAAAAATTGTGTTAGGACCATCATGAAAGGTTGGAACATTGCAAAATTTCCTAGAAATATGTATGTCGCTAGCCAAATATCCTGATGGATTAGCAGAGATAGAAGTTTGTTATACTGAAAAGAGAAAGGGAAACAAGACCACGCTGCGAATTCTTTGCATAAGAAGAAAACCAAAAGGGAGATGAGAATGAACGTTTAGATCGGTGACTATGATGTGGATTCGGTCATCCTGGTTCTAGGATCAGATGTAAAAATCTTGACGAAACAAACGTGAGAAATAATGGGGAAACCATAGTTGGTTTGGTCTCCTGTACAACTATGACTGGAAAATCAGGCAAGATTGTCTCCAATTGAACGAGTACCACACCTACTTGTAGAAGTAGAAGGGGTGAAGAATTATGCAAAATTTGATGTTATTGAGGTAGTTGACGAAAGTAGATAAAATCCCGTGATGTTGGGGATTGGATGGGAAAATTACAATCTCATGGTTATTAACTTCAAGAAGATAGGGATGAATTTTGAGCATCACTATGCGGATCATTTCCCCATTGGATCTGAGCGAAGGCAGAAGATACGTCGAACCAGTAAAGGAGGAGGTTGCTGGAGGATGGGATAATGCATATAATATCTATGAGGGTTACATCCATTCCATCGCATACAAGGAACTGGGCTGGTGAAGTGCTAGCTCCACATCATCAGATTTTGATGATGCACTGGAAAATTGGCAGAATCAACTACTCGAATTATCGGTCTGAAAATGTGGGTGAGTCACCCAGTCGCAACAAAAGTTGTTGAACTCCCAACATACGAAGGGATACCTAACTTGGTTGGGTTTATTAACAAATTTGAGGCTAAGTTATCAGAACCTCGAAAACTATTGGTACTGGAGGAAGTATTGAAGGATACTCCGACGAGATGGTGGCAATATGGTGGGCTACGCATAAGAGCTCGATCGGTGGTCGGACAATATGTTACAAACTGATGGAAGTTCAATTTGGGGAAACATAACAATACCAAGGGGTGAAGTATGACGAAAGGAATAATCTCAATGATCATCTAGTCGCATGTCAAACCGCATGGATATTAATGCTGAAAGATGAATGGGTACATGAATTTGTCCATACATTGGACGAAATGCTGCGACGATGGTACGCATCGACTGAATTGTGAAGGGAGATTACAACATGGAAAGACTTAATTGTCTACTTCAGCTGAGACTTTCATCTTTGTGAGTGCTGATCTGGTGATACATAGCACACTTCAACACATCCAAAATGTAGTATTGGAAATAGCTCTAGTGGAATTCCCAGCAGAATCACAGGAGATGACAGTAACACAGTTGATGACAGAATGCTACAATGTGACAAGAGAGCTTGATGATGGGGATGATCCAAGGAATATCAACATTGAAGAATTAGAAGGAAGTTGAGATATCACAGCACTAGAAATACTGGCTAACAAACTCCAACATCCAATTAAGATAAGGAAGGTCAATATTGGGACGATAGAGTACCCGAAGTTCACCAATGCAGGACATTACTGGAATGAAGAGATTATGGCGAAGATGATTGATTTGTTGCATGAGTTCCAGGAATTTTTTATGACTAAATTTGCTGAGATGGAATGGATTTTAGGAGACTTGGGATAAATTAAAATCCTTCTGAAGCCAGATGGAAAACCAGTAAAGAAACGTCTTTATCGATTGAACCCACAATACAAGGAACATGTCAAGGCTGAGCTCGACAAGATGAAGGAGGCTAGCATCATTGAACCTGTGGAAGAGGTGGAATGGATCAACCCAATGGTAGTTTAATACAAGAATATGGGGGCCATATTGATATGTGTCGACCTAATGAAGTTGAATGACGCAAGTGTTCATGATCTGTTCCAACACCATTCACTAACGAAGTTATGGAATGAGTCGAAGGACAAGAGATCTATTCGTTCATAGATGGATTTTTCAGGTTACCATCAGATAAAAATTGTGAATGAAGATCGACACAAGACCACTTTCATAACAAAGTGGGGATTTTTTCAGTACATAGTGATATCGTTTGGCCACAAGAATGCACCTGTGATCTTCTCAAGAATAATAGTTGCTGCATTTAAAGATTTTATTCAAAAATAACTGGCAGTATACATGGACGATTCGACCATTTGCGGGTTGGTGAAAGACCACATAGAAAACCTGTGAATGATGTTGGAAATATGTTGATAACATCAGATATCACTGAATTTGAAGAAGTGTATAATTTGTGCTTCGTTTGGGATTTTTTTGGGACATATTGTCTGCAAGGAAGGTATGTTGGTTGATCTCGCCAATATCACGATAATTATCAATCTACCTCCACCAATGATAGTGAAACAACTCAAGGCGATGTTGGGCCATACGAGGTATTACCGAAAGTTCATAAGGGGATACACAACAATCACCACACCAATGGAGAAATTGTTGAAGGATGCAAAATTTGAATGGAACGATGAGTGTTAGGGGAGCCTTGATACTCTAAAACAGAAGATGGTTACCACACTGATATTAGTCTTTCCGAATTGGATGCAGGAGTTTCACATACACATCGATGCAACACCATTCACATTAGGAGTAATCTTGGCGCAGCTAGGAGAAGGAGTGATTGATCACGCAATCACATTCGCAAGTCAAATGTTGTCTATTGTGAAAAGTAACTTGACAATAATAGAGTGGGAAGGATTGGCGATGGTATATGCACTGCAAAAATTATGCCACTATCTGTTGGGAGGAACTTCAAAATGTTTACGGATCATTAAACACTGAAATACTTGGTCAACAAGACTGTGTTGGGGGGGAGGATTTTTTGAGGGTTGTTACTCTTCGAATAATTTGATTTTGAGATCATCGTGAAGCCAGGATGATTGAATGCAAGACCCAATCATTTGTCAAGGATCGAGACAGGCGAGGACCCAAGTGACATCAAGGATGGCCTACCTCATGAACAGTTATTTAAGATCGGACTGGTAGATGACCATTATAAACAAATTATCCAATTCTTGTTGACAGGAAAAGCGTAGGAGTACTTCACCACTAGTTAGAAGAAGCAACTAGTCGTCAGAGCTGCATATTTTCAGTTAATCGTTGGACAACTCTACATAATGGAACCCGATGAAATTCTTTGTCGATATGTTCTACTGCATGAGCAGAAGAGAATATTGGTCGAAGCACATGGTGGAGTTACAGGAGGACATTATGGAGGCTGTGCAACCACCAGGATGTTAAAATTGCTGTGCCATTTTGATCTTCAAGAAATGAGTCCAAGAATTATTATTATAGTAAAAGGAGAATGAATATACACACTGAACAAAACAAACCACACAAGAAATGGATGAGTATAGCTCAGATAATTACAGTATCATTGTCATTAATTAAATTTGCTGTTACAATAGTTTACATAAAGGAAGAATTCAAATGCATTAGGGAGCAATTTGAATCTACCAACTAGATCTGATTGTACCTAACTGACTAGCTAACTCATGGTGTCTCAATCAATATCGAAGTTCAACAGATCAACTCCTAGATGTCCAATGAACTCATACAATCAGTAATAACTAGTTAACTTAGTGCAAATGAGGTGGTAGGTGGGAAAAGGCGCCTACTCAACATGCTGCCATGCATTAACCATGCATAACTAGCGCTATCTAACTGATTGTGATATAACTGAAAGTAACTGGAAGCTAACTAAGACTAACTAGTTCCAACTCCAACTGACTGATGGAGGTTGGTACTGAGACTCCCAGTGGCTCCTAAAATGTAGGGATTGGTCTAGGAGGCGCCCAAACTGATGCATGCGCTTGCAATAAGTGGCAGTTAACCTCTAGTAGTGTTCCCCACACTCCAGTGACTGGAACATGTGGCTCCATTAGGACAAGTGGACCCAATGGTACTATTGGATCCAATTAATTAATTAAGGTTCCTAAGTTAGTTTAAATAATCTAATAGACAGTATGGTCAAGGGAGGATTAATAATCATAACACCCCCCTGAATCCTAACTTGAACAACTATGGTCCCTGGTAACAAGACCATAGGTCACCCAAATACAATCTAAAAGACATGAATGCTGCATAATACAACTGACGTAGGGAAAACCTCCTGGGAAACCCCCCCCTCAAAATAGGAACTAAGAATCAAGCCCTTAATGCCCAAAAGAGACCTGAGAAAGGAAAATATTTCTTCGGTAAAAGACTTGGTAAAAATATTTGCAATCTGATCCTCTGTAGGATAGTAGTGCAGTGTGATGGTTCTGTCATGCACCAGTTCCTAAAGGTAGTGCATGTGAACCTATATGTGTTTTGTCCTCTTCTTTTGAACAAGATCACTGGAAATTTTGATTATACTCTGGTTTTCACAATAAATATCCACTGTATATGAAGTATGAATCCCGAACTCTGTCAAGATTCCATGTAGCCACACTTCCTGAAAAGTTGCATTCACACCTCCCTGATACTATGCTTCTACTGAAGAGAGTGCAAGTGTTGCTTGCTTCTTGTTGGACCGACAAATTGGCCCAGATCCAATCATGAATACAAAACCCGAGGTGCATTTCCTATCATTTCCATCTCCTTCCTAGTATGAGTCTATAAATATTGTGAGATCCAGTTGTGCTCCAGCTGCATAGTGGATCCCATATTCTATAGTACCTTGCACATAGTGCAAGATCTTGCATGTATTTGGTAGTAACACTCACAACATAGGATATGTCTGGTCTCAAATGTGTGTGATACTGAAGGCTCCCAATGAGCTGTTTATAGAGAGTGTTGTCCATCAAAGGTGTGGAACCACCTTCTTCAAGCCTGATGCCTGATAGAAAGGGATAGGGGGCTGCCTTGTAATCCTCCATGTGGAATCTCTTAAGCATGTATGATGAATACTTGGACTGTGAGATCATGATTCCCGAAGTATTTTGACTTACTTTGAGACCAATGAACTGTATTAATAGTCCTAAGTCAGTCATAGAGAATGATTTTTTAAGAGAAGACTTGATACTTCTTAATCAAGCAATAGAGTTGCTAGTAATGAGCATGTCATCCATATATAGTACAAATAGAAGCAAGAACCCCTCCTTGTTCTTCATGTAGACATTGCAATCAGATTTGCACCTTTCAAACTTCTGAGAGATGAGGGAGGCATCCATATTGGAGTACCATTCCCTTGGGGCTTGTTTGAGTCCATATAATGATTTCCTCAGTCTGAAGACTAAGTAAGGATCATAAATAAACCCCTCAGGTTGTTTCATATATATCTCTTCCTCCAAATCACCATGAAGGAAGTCACTCTTCACATCCATGTGATGTACTTCCCATCTCTTGGAAGTAGCAATAGCCAATACCATCCTGATAGAGTCCATTCTAGCTACTGGAGTGAATGTCTCATTGTAGTCCAATTTTTGAACTTGAGAGTATCCTTTTGCCACCAACCAAGCCTTATACTTGGTTGTGGTTCCATAAATAACTATTTTGGTCTTGTAGATCCATTTGCATTGAACCAAATTCCTTTCTGGAGGTAAGGAGACAAGTTCCCAGGTCTTGTTGTCATGTAGTGAAACAAACTCCTCATCCATGGATTCCTGCCATCTAGGATCATGGTAAGCCTCCTTGAAGGATTGAGGATATGGACCAAGCATCATAAAACACCTCTTAGGAAGAAGAGGATATGTGTGAGACATTGAAACAGTCTCCTTCTGATACTGGGACCTCATTCTTCTCTTGTCATATGGATCCCCAACACCATTTACAGCTGCTTCTATGAGCTGCTGAGCCCATTTAGGCTGCTGAAATGAGGTAGGTGTTGGATCTGGATCTAGATCCCTTTGAGGTGAAAGCTCAATGTCTGGATCATGCTGAAATTCCTCCTCTTCTGAATCTGAATCTGAAATGTCAGGAGTTGAAACTGAATCTGCAATAGGAAGTGAAGGAATGTTTATAGCTTCATCAGCTTCGAATGGAAGCTGTGGTGATGCTGGAACTATGAATGGCATGAAGTGAGGGAAAATATATTCCAGGGAGGCATGATCAACAATTCCTTTTGCTACAGTCTCCCCAGTTGAGATTTTTGTGATCTCCACTAAGTGAGGTCCAAACACCACTTACTTTGGTGAGCCAGTGTGAGTCATATGATATATAGATAAAAAATTAGCTGCAAGAGAAGGCACATATAGGACATATTTGAACACACCATGCTGGACTTTGATGGTGCCTCTTCTTGTTGTTGGAATTTGGGAATCATCTCCCATATGAATAGTGGGCCCTTCTTTGATGTTGAGAGTGGAGAAGAAATCCTTGGAGGCAACCATGTCATTAGATGCTCTAGAATCAATCAAATAGGATGTTGACCGAGGTAGGCCAAATTGCAAGGCATGGAACCTTTCATGTCCTTTATCAGACTACTTTGCTTCTTGTGGGAGATCAATGTTGTTCTGTTTGAGGAGGACAATCATCTGATCTAATTTCTTCTTCATACAGGAGTTTTCAAGGTGAAAACCTTTGATACAATAGGGACACATATTCTTTTCAAACTTCTTCTTTTTCTTAGAGCCGAAGGCTCCTTAGGAAGTTTGCTGATTCTATTTAGGCTTCGAATCAGCTAATTTTGGTTCCTTCTTCTTTAATTTCCCTTTGGCTTGCGCTTTGCTAGAGTCAATAACTACGCTAGCCTGGTCTTGGAGGTATTGATGATTCCCATTTGAATCAACTTGTCCTTCTACTTGATTAAGGACTCAGAAAATGAAGCTAATGAAGGAATTTTCCAATCAAGGAAGTCTCGCTTGGAATTAAATATAGAAACAAATACAGAATACTAAGGACCGCGTTTTCTATGGAGAGGTCATTTTTCTCATCCTTCCGTTCTATTCCGCACTGTCTACATTGAAGTACAAGAGAATTGAATTTAGTAAATAATTGCTTAATAGTCTCAAAGTTGCTGGGATGTAAGGCTACTGACTCATTCTCTAGGAGGTTTCCCTGAAGCTCATCTTATTTTCCAAACAAGTTCTCAAGCTTCTCCTAGGATTCTTTGGGTGTCCTCAAACCTTCAAGGTGGAAGAGGAGATCTATGGATATATGAGTGCATAGATAACTGAAAGATTCATCACAATGGTTCAGAAACTTGATCTTTTCAACTGGCTGATGGGGTTCATCCTCCCTTTCAAGTATTATCCTGAGGTAGCCATGCTTGCACAAGGCCAACTGCATATCAATCCTCCAATCAAAATAATTGGAAGTTGTAAGGATCTGTGGTGTAGGATATTGAGAATCCATAATTCTTTGGCTGAAATATCACAAAACTTCACACAAGCTACATAGCACCTGTATATTTTCACTACAAAACAATAAAGCATTCGAACTATGTTAGAATCATGCTTTTTCTCTTGACATGAACATGTTTTTAGGGTCCATCACACTTGCATCGCTACTCTGAATAAATTCAGATTTAGCAAATCAAGATTGTGGACTTCTCTGGAAACCCAGCTGCTTCTGATGTTCAATGGAGAGAAACAGACATGAAAACTGCTTGAAATGGCTCTAATACCATGTTAAAATTGTTGTTCCATTTTGATCTTCAAGCAATGAGTCCAAGAATTATTATTGCAGTAAAAGGAGAATGAAGATACACACTGAAAAAAATAAAACACGAAAACAAATGATTATAGATTAGATAATTACAATATCATTGTCATTAATTAAATCCAGTGTTACAATAGTTTACATAAAGGAATAATTTGAATCTACCAACTCGATCTGATTGTACCTAACTAACTAGCTAACTCATGGTGTCTCAATTGATATCGGAGTCCAATAGATGAACTCCCAGATGTCTAACCAAATCATACAATCAGTAATAACTAGTTAACTCAGTGCAACTGAGGTGGTAGGTGGGCAAAGGTGCTTACTCCACATGCAACCATGCATTAGCCATGCATAACTAGTGCTAGATAACTGATTGTGATCTAACTGAAAGTAACTGGAAGCTAACTAAGACTAACTAGCTCCAACTCCATTTGACTAATGGAGGTTGGTGTCGGGACTCCTAGTGTGTAATATCCCAGATGAGGATATTCCACTGTTTTCTATACTAGGGATTGCTTAAGCCTCCCGATTTACAATAATACTGAAATAAACTTGCATGCAAAGTGCCAAGAAAATGGCCCTATTTTATAGCTAATTAGGGCAGAGAATTTTATGGTGATAGATCAACACTTACCACTGATAATCTGGCTGATAATGCTCCAGAGATAATGTGCTTGCATCGAGAACTGATCTGGTGAAGAACTAGTGCTATTTGTCGTATATGGATGGATAAGATGAAGAGTTGATGGTGGACCTGGATGGTCTATCATGAAGGAGACTAGGGCATATATTTCACCACCAAAACCTCATTAGTTGAAGACATCGTCTTCAACCCCAACTGTCATGGCCGCACACTGTGCTGCTACTTAGAAATCTCCAAATCAATAATAATCATAAGTGTCTCCTTTAGTCCCATAACTCTTCTTAAATAGATCCTTATGTACTTTTAGGGTTTGCATGTCACTTTTAGGGTTTATGCTCACTTTTGCATGCATGCAATTCTAATTTCAAGTTTGCTTTATTACTTAAGAAATAAGGCCTGCATGGTCTGCATGCTTTATGATAATAACTCTGATGCCCCTCTTTACTATATTGATGACTGAATAATTGTCCTAATGTGCTCCTGGTATTAAAGGTCCTTGGTCAATTCCCTATTTATAAAAAATGGAACATTACAGTCCTCCCTCGCCAAAGATTGCTTGTCCTCAAGCAATGCCAACGCAACTCCACAATCAATCAAACTAAACCAATTGAATCTAGGCATGATCCTAGAGTCCCAAATTATCCTAGGAGATCTATAACATCCTCTGCTCAAAGCACTGCACTGCACGGTACCATCATAAGATATCCCGTGGAAGCATCCTAGAAGTATATTAACTAACCACGGTGTAAACTAGGTACCATCACAAGAGACCTTCTGAAAGAATCCTCTAGCAATCACTAAGCTGCCAGTCACTGTAATCCCAGGTTCCCAAATCAATATGAGAATTGAAGAGGTCAAAATGCATCCACCGCTACCCTGCGTAGTATCGAAACAAGGAGCATCCTGTAGACTCCCAAGTAACCCCATCTGTAAATATTGTATCCATCCCTCATAAGGTCTCCCACCTGGATCTCAATGAAAACTTGTGCATCTTTCATCCCAAATATCCCAAGGTTGCTGAGGGACTATACCCCTGGCTAGGAATGGATTCCCAAGAATCCTCCACTCAATAGGACACCACCCCTTAATCTCATTAGACCCCAAAAAATGCACCTTGTCCATAAGCACCATCACAAGGAACAATCCTACCAAGCTGGCATTTTCCCCTTCTGATTTCAATTGGAATGCTCATATACTGTTGCCCAATTTCTCGATCTTGGAAAACCTGTAAAAACCATCCGCCATTATGCAAATGTGGACTCAAGATAATGCAAGCCTTATCTATGTACGCTTGAAGAGGACTACTTTGAAATGCAATAGTATGTTTCTTCTGCTTCCCCATCAAGTAATCCAACTGCTCTTCAATACTAGAAATCCTGACCGCTGACTTGGTACATACAATTCAAAGAACTATAAGCTCAACATCTTGATGTACTATGGTGTCTTGGAGTATCTTGGTCCTCTCTTTCATCGCTAGAATGATTTCTTTAACCCGTTCAATCTTCTTTCGGTGACTATCATCTGGAAGCTCTATCTCATGCATGTATAAACTCTTCCTAACCTCCATATGTGATTGCCCACTGTCTTGACTACTATGCTCATTGCCTTGCACCTCATGTATTTCTCCTATCATAACTATCTGGACTCCTGCTGTAGGTGATGAAGAGTGTACGAAATCCTACTCATCACACTGCTTGTACACAATCAGGCTAGCGAATGTGCTTGTGTCGCTAGACTCACAGGATGGCTCTAATGCGATCTCCTCATGCACATACCCATCATGTACTGTAAACTACAAATGAAGCTCACCAACAACTTTTACTTCATGCTCATCTTTATTCTCTTCAAATACCTGTAAATCAGTTTGAATCTCATGGCGCGGTGGCTTTCCCTTGAGTGGTTCACCCTCTTGTATGATAAGTGTCTCATCCTCACCACTATCCTCATCGTCAGGGCATACCTCTATATAGTGCACCTTTCCCTTGCCATTGTACCTTTGGCCTAGCTCCCAAGGTTCTTTGCAATCGTAGCACTTGTGGGTTTCATACCACTCTGGATGTTTAATGGTGCAAAATTACTTGAATGACGTGACTACACGGAATGCTTCACTATTTTCCATATAATCCCTGATGCATATGGTAACGTCATCCACATCTTCTTCTACATTGTTCTGATTGTAATACCATGACAATAATCTTGTAAGGTTTTGATTATTTTCCATAGACAATTTTCAGACTTGGGATTTGTTAGGAAGACTATCAAAGATGTGAATACGTTGCCCAACCATCAAAGGATGAACGCAAAAATGGAGTTTTTACTTGCAGATCTGAGTTCTCGCTTGCACTACAACTGATTCCCAACTTAGGTTTGGAATGACGCCTTTAGCACTTGGTAATGATCAATGACAATTTACTTGTGATGACTGGCCAATGCACAGAAGTAACTCCCAACAAGCAATACACTATGCCCAGATTTCTACTACAGCATAAATATAGAGTGATGTTACAAACCCGCCACACCAAAGATGATGAATATGGTTCAGATGATAAGGATTTATGCCCAGAATATTATTGAGTGCCCAACAAGCTTAAATATTGGTGTGGCTCTAGAACATATCCTCTTTCCAATGACTTAATATGCCTTCTCACATTCACACACACAGGAAACTCATAATGCTGAGTTTATCTTCCCATTGAGGCATCCTCTTCCAATCTGATTCACTATGTAAATATTGTGCACCCTCTAAGATAGATGATGCACTATAATATCCCTCTCAACTTACTGTTGTAGGTTACTTGTCTGGCCCCAACTGACTGTAGAGGTTTTGTGAAGACCTTGGTTGTGTACTTTAACCAAGCACTTTACACTAGTGCTACTGTAGCTCCCACTTTAGGAAACTTTGACTTGGGGTAGTAACCTTTTGACCACTGTTGGTATGACTCAAGTTCCTTTGGACTTGAAGTTCAAACCAAAAATTCCACACTTAATTAAACCCTGAAGATCTTTCCTTAACAAAGACTAGTATGGAACTGATTGTGGTGTAGATTTCCATCAACACTACA
The DNA here is from genome assembly GCA_001517045.1 of Pseudotsuga menziesii. Lineage (NCBI taxonomy): Eukaryota > Viridiplantae > Streptophyta > Pinopsida > Pinales > Pinaceae > Pseudotsuga > Pseudotsuga menziesii. The sequence goes on along the minus strand of LPNX011126965.1, from coordinate 352,361 downwards.
CTGTGTGCTACAGGAAGAGAAGGGATGCACTGATACATGACTGTCTGGTTTATCTCTTTTGCTCATATGAATGATAAAAATATTTATACTCACACGCCTAGAACATGATGTAGCTTTCTGTCAACACTACACTGTGTGCTATAGGAAGAGAAGGGATGCACTGATACGCGACTGTTTGGTTTATCTCTTTTGTTGATATGATTGATAAAAATATTTATACTCACACGTCTAGGAACAATGACAAATAAGAGGGTAAATGGCAAGTTAGCAATCCACAACTGCAAGAGGTGCTTGAAAGTGGCCATGACTAATACAAATCTTCTTCCAACAGAGTTGTTGCAGCTTTATTGATTTCACAGCTTAAAAATCTCTCCCAGAATTTACGTCTTGAGGTAGTCATCCCTTCCACAATCCTATCGGCCTCTAATTTACAATGCCTTTTGTAGTCATGGTGATGGCCCCAAATATTCCCATGTAGTCCACATTTCAATTCTCATGGTAATATAGTGAGAGGAATTGAGCCAACCCAAGTGGTAAATCGACTCTGAGAATGACTCTTCCCGCTGCAACAAGAAATTGGGCCTTGAGCCTCCAATTAGTCATGACACTATGAAGGATTTTGGTTCTCCACAATGATCCTCTCATATAGTAAGAGATCACCCACCCAAAATACACATTCATTAATTTATCACGGTTAGATAGTGTCGGATTCACCCTCACAGTTGAACATAGGTCCAAACAACCAAAATAATAGAAGCTCGGCCTCTTTAGTATCTTGCACAACTCTAGTGATGCTAAACGCAGTACGTTTGGAAGATTATGGTTGTCATTATGGAAATCATGACTTCTACCACCTTCACGTATTATTGGTGGACAAAAGCAGTCAAACATTGCTCACAATTTGATTGGAACACTTGCGTTGGTCACCATCCGCCTATCACTTTGCACAACATTTTTTTTTGGGACTGTTGTATGTGGTTGCACATGGCCCACCTTCTCTGGTAGCCTTCAATATTTATAAAAATTCATTCTCTCACAAGCTGGAAGAACCTTTGGCTCTGATACCACTGTAATATCCCAAATTAGGATATTCCACTGTTTTCTATACTAGGGCTTGCTTAAGCCTCCCGATTTGCAATAATACTGAAATAAACTTGCATGCAAAGTGCTAGGAAAATGGCCCTATTTTGTAGCTAATTAGGGCAGATAATTTTATGGTGATAGATCAACACTTACCACTAATAATCCGGTTGATAATGCTCCAGAGATAATGCGCATGCATCGAGAACTGATCTGGTGAAGAACTGGTGCTCTTTGTCATATATGGATGAATAAGATGGAGAGTTGATGGTAGACCTAGATGGTATACCCTGAAGGAGACTAGGGCATATATTTCACTACTGAAACCTTGTTAGTTGAAGACGCCGTCTTCAACCCCAACTGTTGTGTCTGCATGCTATGCTGCTACTCAAAAATATCCCAATCAATAATAATCATAAGTATCTCCTTTAGTACCATAACTCTTCTTAAATAGATCCTTATGCACTTTTGGGGTTGCATGTCACTTTTAGGGTTTATGCTCACTTTTGCATGCATGCAATTCTAATTTCAAGTTGGCTTTAATACTTAATAAATAAGGCCTGCATACTCCGCATGCTTTATGACAATAACTCTAATGCCCCTCTTTACTATACCGATGACTGAATAATTGTCCTAATGTGCTCCCGATATTAAAGGTCCTTGGTTAATTCCCTATTTATAAAAAACAAAACATTACATAGTGGCTCCTAAAATGTAGGGATTAGTCTAGGAGGTGCCCAAATTGATGCATGCACATGCAGTAAGTGGTAGTTAACCTATAGCAGTGTTCCCCACACTCTAGTAACTGGTACATGTGGCTCCATTGGGCCAAGTGGACCCAATTAGTTAATTAAGGTTCCTAAGTTAGGATAAATAATCTAATAGACAGTATGGTCAAGGGAGGATTAATAATCCTAACATAGGGAGGTACTCCGACCTGGTTTATGGTGGTCGACAATGAACATTGATTCCACAGAAAATGCGAAAAGATGCGACGTGTGTCAAACAACGAGGAAGTCATCACGACAGGATGAGATGCTGCTAGTACCTCAAGTCACCCTGCAACCATTTGATAAGTGGGCAGTGGATTTTGTGGGACCCATCAATCCGTCAGGAATACAGACCAGTGGGTGATACATCATCATGGTGATAGACTAGTTGACTAGATGGGATGAAGCAACACCAATGATAGATTGTATAGCTGTGACAACAATGAGGTTCTTATTCGACAATGTAGTTTCTCGGTTTGGCTGTCCCAAGATACTGATGAGCAATCAAGGAAGTCACTTTATCAATCGCACAATTATCGCAATGATGGAAGAATTCAAGATCCAACACAAGAAGAGTACTCCATATCATCCACAAGGGAATGAAGCGGTTGAGGAATTCAACAAGGTATTGGAACATGTGCTAACCAAGGTATGTAACGCTAATCGCAATAGTCAGGATTTGAAAATCCCTGCAATTTTATGGGAATACAGAACAACATGTAATAGATTGATAGGACAAACCCCATTTAAGCTTGTCTATGGCCAAGAAGCAGTCATGTCGATGGAATACATTGTTCCTAGCCTGTGGATAGTGGCAGTGACATGAATAAGTGATGAAGGAGTGGTTGAAGAATGATTGATGTAGTTTTTACAACTTCAGGAGGATCAGTTCATCACAGGTTTTCATCAACAAGTGGAAAAGGATCGACATAAGGCATGGCACGACAAAAATTTCAAAGAAAAGTACTTCTAGTGTGGATATATGGTTCTCCTATATGAAAACAAGTTCGTGAAGCACCCAGGTAATCTCCAAATGCATTGGTTAGGGCCTTACGTGATTCATTTCATCATCAATGGAGGTGCGGTGCAATTGCAGCAGTTAGATGGCACTTTACTACCAAATCTAGTGAATGGAAGACGGTTAAATCCCTATTAGGATATCCAAGTGTGGTACTATGCCTAAGAAGCCATGCAGTGAAAAAAAATGAAAAGACGAACTAAATAGTAGGTAATTGAAGCAAGAAGGGTCGATAGAGAAGACAAGAGGTAAAAATCGCAGCAAAAAGGGAGCTCAGCGACATCAGACGAAGGGAGATGTAGTCAAATAGGGAAATAAATGCAATAATTAAACCCGACGAGTGACGATGCAAGTGGAAGAGACACACATTTATGAGGAATTTGATCGCTGTATTTGTAGGATCAACGGAATATTTTATCAGTCATTCATTGGATTTGGTTATGATGATAGAAATCCTTCGTATGGGTGCAAGAAAGGCTATAAGAATCGACGAAGGAGAAATAGATTGCACCAATGTGAGTAGAGCAAGAGCAATATTGAGCAAAGGAAAGAGAGTGGTGAAGAACGAAAGAGGGAATAAAGATAGCTATATATGGCACATATCATTTCGAGTGGTAGCACACAAAGATCCCCAGTGCCGAGTGTGTCGATTGTAGAGGAGTGACCGAAAATCCAATATGTGCTCACACAAACACCTTGAAAGAAGAGGGGTGAAAATCCATTAGAGGAAATTTGAGGTCTAAAATGGGCCTCCTAAGGAAAATGATAAAATAATAAAATAATAGTTATTAATTTTGGAGGAAGAATGAAAAAAACTACTTTTTTTGTTCGTATTTTTGACATATCTCCCTATGTTTTTACCCAAATTCCAAGTGGGAGATCTCGTTGGATGTGGAATTTAATTCCGTATCCAACGAGTATCCACACTGCATACTTTTGATGGACCCTACTACCCCAAAAACAAGAAATGATTGAAAAAACATGATGATGATGTCATCATCACATTTTTTTAGGAATTTCTTATTTTTGGGGTAGCGGGGTCCATCAAAAGTATGTAGTGTGGGTACTCATTGGATGCGGAATTAAATTCCACATCCAACGAGCTCTCCCACCTAAAATTTGAGTAAACCCACAGGGAGATATGTCGAAAATACGAACAAAAAAACTAGTTTCTTTTATGACAAATGTGTCAATTCAACCATTATGGTTGACTCATTTTATTGAAATTCTATTGGTTCTTGAATTCCAACTCACAAAATTTATTGTTGGCGTGTTTTCTTTTAAGGCCCATTTTAGACCCCAAATTTCCTCTAATGGATCGACTTCTCCACAATGAAGGATCAAATCAACTAGGAATTCCACCAGGGAAGCGAAGGTTGGCCCGTCGACCATAAAAGAAGAGGATTACATGCTAAGTAAAGTTCCAAAAATGGCTGACATTTTATACTACTGTCTACCGTGAAAGCAAGATGCACCAATTGCCCAGATTAGCAAGAACCAGAAGTACGGTATTAAGACGCCAACCATACCAAAGGGGGTTCTAGTTACAATGAATATTGTGTCACACCTACATAAGCTCTAGTATAGTGACCAAGACATTCTGGCTCATCCAAAATGTATTGAGAAACCCTATGTACCTCAAGTGCACGGTACCAGAGAACTGAGCGTGGTGACTGCAGAGATCATGACTATTGGACATTAACCATATGCCACACTTTATATGATCAACGAAAGTAAATGCGTGCATGAAACAACTATTGTCATGCTTCCATGGATATTTTCTATGGTTGGACACAAAAATACCCATCACAGTTGACCTCATTTCACAAATCATTAGCTTGCCTAAGGTAGGTGCCGATCCCTCACAGTACTTTAGAGGGAAAGACAGTGATAAGAGATTAGCGACGAGACTCAAGAAAAAATAAGATGTTATCTGGGACAAGCATGCATATGTTATTAGAACTATCAATGAAAAGGAGTTTTGGTCATGGAAAAGTTACTAACGATCAAAATTGTGCGAAAAAATAGATCCAATCAGTGTACCTCTAGTGTGATAGCGTGCACAGAGAAATGTTTCGAAGGAGTCCAAATGAATTGGGCATTGTTCTTATTAAATCAATTGATGGAAGATGCCACATTGGTACGGGAGGGGAAACGACCATTCACATATTCTTGATTAGTAATATCGATTGCATTAGTGGGTTGGATGGAACCCAAATGCTACCAAGTAATGGAATTCGACGCGGTGAACACCTGCAGGGAAGCGAGGTATCATAAGCTCTGGGTGATTGGCGACAAAGCAAAGAAAATCAACTATAATGTACAATTCTACTTATACTTGGATGAACTCCAAGATGCCGCAGTGAAGGTGTCACACCTCATAGAAGAAACTGCGACCAAGTACCAATGACTGGTGATATTTGTGATAGGCCCACACACCATTCACATTCAGGAAATGCATGACCAGGAGTGCCAATGGCTAATGACAAAACTTAAATTAATGGATGAAGATATTCATGCCATTATGGATGAATGATGATTAGAATAGAAGGTTCTAGTCGGTGTTGAGGATATGTTCGACACAGAAGCAAGGGTACCACTAATTATTCCAGTTGAACAAGTGCAAGAGCAAGTGAAGGTTTCTGAGGAGGAGTCGCAAGAAGAATCATTCACCACTTCGAATAATTTGGAGTTGGAAAGGAAACATGAAGAAGGGCGAACAAAGAGAACATCGAACAAGGAGAAGCAATAAGCACACCAAATATATCAAAAGATCAGGTAATTTAGATACTAACCATGATTACTACTGCGACCAATGAGGTTCAAGTAGAAGTGAAACAACATTCGACGAAGAACTTCCAACAATTAAAGGGATTGTTGCAATCCATGATGAATTCCATTATAGAAAAGGTATCGCAGACTGACGTGTTGCAAAGAGCAGTGAAGATAAGTACCAGAAAAAGTGTGCAGCTTGTGCAGATTCCGCCGTGTGCACTAATGACAGGAAGTGAATATTTTGATGCAACCATGCAACAATTCAACTTGATTAGTCTCGAAATCAATGAGCTACCGATGCAGATGCTAGCATGACTATAGAAGGAAAAAAGTCAAGAAATCATAGACCATGAGGAGATTGTGGATGATCAGTTAGTCAAATCGTAGGAGCAGATAACACAAGCAAATGTGGAGATAGAATGATTGAAAAAGGTGCAAGAGACAGAGGTGCTTGCAAAAACCAAGGCTTTCGATGACAGGGAGCGACTGGAGAGGGCCATATTAGCAACATGTGAATAAATTCCAAACATCACTACGAAGATGTTTGCAGAAGCAAAGGTAGTTTGACTAGTCCAAATATTCGTCGACTTGAAGAAGGAGAACAAGGAGTTGCAGGCATGCACGGTACTAGGTACGCCATCCAAGCAAGTAGCAGAGCACAAAAGCAAGATTGAGGAAGAAACAACACAACTAGAGGAGTTAGAGAAAGAATCCAACTCCATTGTCGAAGAAACAACACAGTTTTGGATGCGAGTAGTTCAGGACAACCAACTCAAGCATTTAGGTGTGTGACTCAATGAGGCAGAGGCACATTTTACAACAATGCGGGGATCACTGAGAAAGATGGCCCCAATTATGCAAGTGACAAAGGAGGCATAGTTGAAATCAATACAACAATGAGTCACCAAGGCGAGAGAACAACACTAATGCAGGAAAATTCAATTAGATCAATTCCAGGAGGACATAGAGAAGATGGCACTTAAGGCCATGCAAAAAATAGCAAGCACCTAGGAGGCACAAACTTAAGTATCACAGATATATAAAGAGCACCCGACAGATAATGAGGTCAAGGAATGCGCCACACTGATCCCAAAGGTCAAAGAATAGGTTGAGCAGATGCAAAAAGAACATGACAACTTCAAATCCAATTTGAACGAACAAACGATATCCAGCTAATGTGGCTTGAGGACGAGCCATAAGTTTGTGTTGGGGGCTTGTTGGAAAGGGACTCATTTGCATAAAGCATGACAAAGGAGATAGCGATAGGTGTCAAAGTGGATTTCGCAAGAGAATGTTACCGAAAAGTGTGGTCAGTCTAGTTGAAAGTAGTTAGAAGTTTGTTCCAATTTAGTTAGAAAGTTGGCTTATGTTGACCATTTTGTAAAGGCACAAGCCTATAAATAGAGTTGGAAGTAGAGTCAATAGATCATCAAATAATAAGTGGATCTGTTGACAAGTGAGTTTTGAGTCTGATCTGCGAATGAATAAGTTTTGGTCTGAGGATTTTGATCAAGGATGTTTTGTGATCTGTTGAAATTAATATGAGAAGGATGTTGATGCAAAAACTCTTGTATTTTTTATGTTTGTGATCTGTGATATTTCCCATGTTTGAATAATGCAAAGTATTTATGTGTTTATTGGGTTCTTGTATGTCGACATGTTTGTTAAGTTAATTTGAATCATGATTGTTGCGATATTGGAACTGACTGTGAATGATGATAAGTAGATTGGATAAATAATGTGTTAGAAACTCCTAGATCTATGAAATGTATTGCGATAGAGTGATATTATGTGTGAAATTCCTCTTCCTTCTATAGAAACGTGGTTCATGTAGCCCTCCCTCAAACATCTCGGGTGAGAATTCATCTGCTTCGCAGGTGTTTCTGGATAGGGTAAAACCTGTCCGGGACGATGTTTAGGGAGATTGCATCCAAGGGTGTCGAAAATGAGTGAACCCTTGTTGACTAAAGTGAGTCAACAATGCCCTGTGTAGTTCCGTTTTGCTTCCTCTAAGTGTAGGTTTTGGCCCAAACAACCCAAGTGTTGCAACCATTTGCTCAAATACCACTCTGTCACATTCCTTCCCATCAATCCGAACATGAAGGGAATATTGGCGATGGGTGGGGTGTCTATTTTCTACCCCACGATCATATTTTGAAATTATTAACAGCTAAATGCATGTGTAATCTCATATTAAGCATACACAATGGAATTGAACGTTATTAATGCACACACACAACATGCAATTACTGACATGTTCATAACAGGCATAACACTAAACCATTTACAACAATAAAATCATTTTCATGCTATTTACATGCATCTAATTGAACAATCCATATTGATTCTATTCATTCAATTTAACGCAATTAACACTCATTCATAAAACATAAAGTAAGCATAATCAGAGGTAGTAGAAACACTTATAATTTAATTGTAATAGACCTAGCTTTTGAAGATAAATGTTCCACCCAATCATAGGCATCTGTCCATCCTATATTCTTTCAGATGAGAGACCACCCTTGAGCTGGGTTGTGTATCGACCACTAAGGAGGCACTACTTAGGTTCACTTACAACCATAAGTACAAACACTAATTCTAATCCAGCTCACAACTGGGTTTGTTAAGCAATTAGGCAGGCAGGGAAGGAGATATCTAAGCCATTGATATCAACCACAGAGATACAAGCATCTCAATTTGACTTCCAACGGCCTTGACACCCACATTACCTACCACACCCAACATAAGGAAGGTCCCCTTCTCTGCTATACAATATCTCAAGCGCTCATTCCCTCTAGTGCTCTTCACCGTGGGTATAGAAATTTATGTTTGGGTATGTTCTACTATCTTAAATACACCTAATATTTAATTATCGACCGAGGTTGGTAGGATTAGAGTTGCTACAAAATATATGCGAATGTAGAGGGATTCCTAGGGCATTATAGAAATACTTTAATAAACAAACGATTGAAAAATATTCAAAATGAAAAACCGAGTCAAACTCCTAAAAATTTAATTATTAATGTGATTAAAGCAAAACATCATACTAGGATAATATCAGACTACTCATTAATTAACTCTTCTTCTTCTTAATCTAAGAATGGGAAAACTTTCATAAACAACTTCAAAAACTGAGAAAGGTCTAATTTATGAATAAGTAGAAAAAATAAATAAAGAAGCAACTAGAAAACTTAATAAATAAAACTTAATTAAGAAGACTTCTCTAATTCTCTAACCTATAAGCATTTTCATTAAACATACAATTAAGAAATAAACCCTATGCTAGTATTAATCTACAAAGCATTGGTATATCTTCTAGAAATTAACATGTCTAATCCTAAGTTCAATATAAACAACGGTGAATTAAACTAAACCAGAGATACAATTATCAAATATTACAAAATCTAGAAAACAAAGACAAAATAAGCAAATCAAATTATAATTCAAAAACATGCTTTGATTGAAAAGAAATACAAAAAGGGCTTTTAATAAGTACTTTTCAAATAATCTAACCTAAGGTCCTAGAGGCTGATATAACTATTACCTAATTACCAAAACATAAAAAATTCAAAAATCCAAAGAAATAAAACTAAAAACACTAAAGGTCGGATTGAAGGCTGGACAATAGTTTGGAAGGAAGGTCCAAATGACAGTCCAATCACACAGTCCGAATGAGAGGCTGTATACAGAAAATAATAAAAACAGACCTAAATGATTTAATTATCAGCTAATTTTGTGCATATAAATAGGATGCATAAAGGAAAAGAATTAAACCTAATTAATAATTTAAAATAATTAAAAGACTTCTAATACTAATCTATGCTTTGGAAAGATTATTTCTATTATAAAATAAAACAAATTGAAATATAACTAAACTAATTTACAGTTTAAACAAAAAGCAACAAAACTAATCTCTAACTATGAATCAGACCTAAGACTAACTGTAAATATAACATTAAGCATTTAACTGAAAGGAAAACTGAAAACAAACTACACGTGGCCGGTCACTTTTATTCTATAAACAAAGACTACATTAACAACATAATGAAAATTACATTAACTACACTAAACATAGGTTACAGAGAACACA